>RJWK010011294.1:26705-42309 GCA_004363435.1 Platanista minor | reverse complement strand
GAACTGAACGGAAGCATAAGACTGTCAGCACCTGCAATCAATAATCAATCAACGGGTGCCACCTTGACCATAAGCAATGATCAGCTTCTCTCACAGAGTGCAACATTAAACGCTTCAGGTATGCAGCTAATGATCCAGCCACGAGAGGCTTCATAACGTTTCATGGTTATAGAGCTCTGCATCTGGTCAGCGGAGAGAAGTCACCTGTCTTCTTGCGTGACGAATGTGTCAACTGCATGTTCTAATACGTTTGATGTGATTCTGTGATGATTAGTGGCTTATGTATAATTCTAGGACACAGAACTGTCTCGAGTGGTATTAACCTTTTAAGGTTGTTTCTACCTTCTAAAGGACAAAGGTAAATCTTATTCAAATATGCAAGGCATTGTGTATGTCTGCAAGTCACAAAGCTGTCCCTGTGTCACCCAGGCTGAAAGTGCCTCTGGCTCGTTACTTTGTGCCCTGCGGTGGGAATGTTTGGGCACCAGCTGAATGTAGGATGGCAGAATTAAAAGAAGACATCTTACTAAGGTTTTTTTTTTTTTTTTTTTTGCGGTATGCGGGCCTCTCACCGCCGTGGCCTCTCCTGTTTCGGAGCACAGGCTCCGGACGTGCAGGCTCAGCGGCCATGGCTCACGGGCCCAGCCGCTCCGCGGCATGTGGGATCTTCCCGGACCGGGGCACGAACCTGCGTCCCCTGCATCGGCAGGCGGACTCTCAGCCACTGCGCCACCAGGGAAGCCCCTTACTAAGGTTTTGAAGTATAGGTTTTAATAAAAAATAAAAGTAAAAGAGCTCCAGTAAAATAAGTCACAGCTTCATAAGTGAACATTAACAGTTGAGGATGACATACCTGTTTTCCTTACCTTGTAGAGATTTCATTACTTCCTGAGCCCTCTTTATTTTCCAACTCTGTGTATCATTTTTTGAGAAAAAAAATTTAATCTTTAGATATGTTTGTACCCCCAGCTAGACTTTTTTTTGTGCTTAATTGAAATGCTTTCTCAGCCAGTAATGCTTCTATTCACTAAAAGATTGTGGTGCATACTGTATGGTAAGAAGTATACTAAATCTGGGTTTGTAACGTTGAGCAAGGCAACTATGGTCCCCTTGCATTTTGGATCCTAGAAACGAATAGAGCAGACGTTTATTGAAGAACCCGTAAATCAGTGTAGGATTAACAGCAGTAGCGATACATAAAGGGGAGAAGGGCACCCAGGGAGCACGTCTCGGGGGTGGGGGGTTGACCAGGTCGGGGCGGCCTCCTGAGCAGGGAGCTCTGGCCGTGGGGGGGCATTTCTCCCCCGCGAGCGAGGGCTCGATGGAGCTGCCAGTGCTGCAGGGTCGGGACTTGCTGAACTGAAGCAGGCAGTGAGCTAAGGCAGCGGCACACAGTAACGTTCCACTCAGGACCCTGAGGGGCTTTCTGTCCACCCCACCCCTTTGCTACAGGGTAAACTGGCACCCAGCCGGCTAAGCGCCTTGTTGGAATCCCGTGTTGGCGGGTCTGGGCAGATCCAAATCTGGACTTGTGGCCGATGATCGTCTCCACTGTGCCACCGCTCTCGGTGTTTTCCTGGCTCTGCTTTGGTCTTAACTCCGTCCCTCCTGCGTCGCTTTGCTTGTTTAATTTTGGGGCTCTAAGAAAATTGTGTCCCAGAACTGAATTCTTGTACTTATTAATTTGAAATGAGAGGCTTTTTGTTTTGTTTGCAATTAAGGGGAATTTTGTTTTATATTCTAATTGGCTGTGAAAGCTACTACTTTCAGGTAATAATTTAGCCTGTAATAGGTAAGACGTCTACAGTATATCATGTACTACTCAAGTTACATAGCAAACTTGTTTCTGCAGCTGTTTTCCTGCAAGTCTTAGTTTGTGTCTTTTTGTAAAGGACTAGACACTGTGTTCTTTCTTATCACCTCTAGGGTTCTGATGACCTCTCCCACCCTGCATGGTGTGCAGTGCGTGGTGCATGGTGCGTGTTGCAACATGAAGATGTGTCTCTTGTGTTTGGCCTGAATGAGTGGTGTCACGCTCTGGTGGGGTTCTCTGTCCTGGAATGTTGGGATGTCAGGCTCTCCCCGCCTCCTGCTTCCCTGAGGAGTGAACTGGCTGTAGGTGGTGGAATCTTACATCTCCTTGGAAGCCCTGCTTCATGTCTGTAGTGAGTCCTGGGCAAATCGATGGAAACACAAGGAGAGTTTTAGGTGTTTCCCTTTAAATGGAGGGGTGTTTTGCGCTACTTGGTGACCCTGGACGTTCGCTGGTACAGCAGATTACTTAAAGTTGGTGATGTTCTGATCAGAATGGAGGAGGGGATGGAGGGAGAGCCCAGGAACGCAGAGGGCTCTGTTCTGGCCACCTGTATTTCTTTAAACCTCTGTCTCTGTGAGTCAGACATTAGGTGTTCCACCTTGTACCTCTGCCTCCACAGATACAGAGTGATGGTCTCACGGGCAGGGGAAGAGAGGTCAGTTATGTACAGGGCTCCTGTATACCATGCACTGATGTTTTTTTAAAATCAACACACATGCCCCTTCTGATTTAATGTTTTTTTTCTCTTAAGACTTATTGTTGTAGAGCCAGCTGAGAACTTTTCTCTCTTCTTCTTTTTTGACGCCACTTTAGCTTAATTTGGTACCTTATTAAAAAAATGTTTTTTCAGGAGTTTGATGATATTAGAAAATAAAAGATGTGCTCATAACTAAAGAACATTTGTTTAATAATGTAGAATCAGTTATTATAAATACAGGATTAATTTTATATAAGCAACTCAGTTGTATTACGATCTCAAATACCTTTGGCATCTTTGAATAATCCTGAATATAGGAAAAGATTCTTCATACGCTGAACCACTCGATCCTTGACTCTAAGCAGATGTTTTTAGAGAGGTTTGCGTATTCCACTAGTGCTAGTTATAATTAAGTGGCTGATTTCATCTATATCCTGTGGTCAAGAGATTGCATCTTAATGGGCAACATTTCTCTTAGAATCAGTCAGCCCCAGGCCGAGCTTCAGGCCACACCAATAAGAACTGAAATTGAAATGACTTTGTGATTAAACATGCCTCTTCTAAGATGAGCACCAAAATACAAACTTTCGGTGTCATGCAGTAAAAGTCATGTTGCAGGCCGTTGATCAGAGCATGATGACTGTGCGCATGGTTGTCGTCATTAACTCTCTGTGTGAGCAGGATGTGGTGGGCTGCCAGCTTCTAGGGCAGCTTTTGGGCTCTTTGCATCTTAGCTGGAAGTAAGATGTTACCATTTAGGGATTTACAAATAAATCGATGTGCCCCGATGAGTCAGAATTTCACATCCAGAATGAAAGCATGTGCTTTTGTTCAGATGTGTGATATGGGTTTGAAGGCCATTTCGAGATCCGATCCAGGTAACACCCATGACAAAAGGTTTTCCTAGAAAATGGCCAAGTATGCTATAAGTACCCTTTCAGAGGCAGAAAGTTATTATTAGTAGAGGCTTGAAATTCAGCACAGCTTTTTAAGGAATTTAACATTGTCTTTTTGTTCTTACCTGAGTCCCTTTTTTTTTTTAATTTTAGAATACTTTTATTTATTTATTTATTTTTAAACATCTTTACTGGAGTATAATTGCTTTACAATGGTGTGTTAGTTTCTGCTGTATAACAGAGTGAGTCAGCTGTACATATACATATATCCCCAAACCTTCTCCCTCTTGCCTCTCCCTCCCACCCTCCCTATCCCACCCCTCTAGGTGGTTGCAAAGCACCGAGCTGATCTCCCTGGGCTATGTGGCTGCTTCCCACTAGCTATCTGTTTTACGTTTGGTAGTGTATATATGTCCATGCCACTCTCTCACTTCGTCCCAGCTTACCCTTCCCTCCTCCCTGTGTCCTCAGGTCCATTCTCTGCATCTGCATCTTTATTCCTGTCCTGCCCCTAGGTTCTTCAGAACCTTTTTTGTTGTTGTTGTTAGATTCCATATATATGTGTTAGCATACGGTATTTTTTCTCTTTCTGACTTATTTCACTCTTATGTCCATCTACCTCACTACAAATAACTCAATTTCGTTTCTTTTTATGGCTGAGTAATATTCCATTGTATATATGTGCCACACCTTCCTTATCCAGTCATCTGTCGATGGACACTTAGGTTGCTTCCATGTCCTGGCTATTGTAAATAGAGCTGCAGTGAACATTGTGGTACATGACTTTTTTTGAATTATGGTTTTCTCAGGGTATATGCCCAGTAGTGGGATTGCTCGGTCATATGGTAGTTCTATTTTTAGTTTTTTAAGGAACCCCCATACTGTTTGTAGATTTTTTTCATGATGGCCATTCTGACTGGTGTGAGGTGATACCTCATTATAGTTTTGATTTGCATTTCTCTAATGATTAGTGATGTTGAGCATTTTTTCATGTGTTTGTTGGCTGTCTGTATATCTTTGAAGAAATGTCTGTTTAGGTCTTCCGCCCATTTTTTGGATTGGGTTGTTTGTTTTTCTGATATTGAGCTGCATGAACTGCTTGTAAATTTTGGAGATTAGTCCTTTGTCAGTTGCTTTGTTTGCAAATATTTTCTCCCATTCTGAGGGTTGTCTTGTTTATGGTTTCCTTTGCTGTGCAAAAGCTTTGAAGTTTCATTAGGTCCCATTTGTTTATTTTCGTTTTTATTTCCATTTCTCTAGGAGGTGGGTCAAAAAGATCTTGCTGCGATTTATGTCAGAGAGTGTTCTGCCTATGTTTTCCTCTAAGAGTTTTATAGTGTCTGGACTTACATTTAGGTCTTTAATCCATTTTAAGTTTATTTTTGTGTATGGTGTTAGGGAGTGTTCTAGTCTCATACTTTTACATGTACCTGTCCAGTTTTCCCAGCACCACTTACTGAAGAGGCTGTCTTTTCTCCACTGTATATTCTTGCCTCCTTTATCAAAGATAAGGTGACCATACGTGCGTGGGTTTATCTCTGGGCTTCCTATCCTGTTCCACTGATCTGTATTTCTGTTTTTGTGCCAGTGCCATACTGTCTTGATTACTTTAGCTTTGTAATATATTCTGAAGTCAGGGAGCCTGATTCTTCCAGCTCTGTTTTTCTTTCTCAAGATTGCTTTGGCTCTTCGGGGACTTTTGTGTTTCCATACAAACTGTGCATTTTTTTGTTCTAGCTCTGTGAAAAATGCCATCAGTAGTTTGATAGGGATTGCACTGAATCTGTAGATTGCTTTGGGTAGTATAGGCATTTTCACAATGTTGATTCTTCCCGTCCAAGAACATGGTATATCTCTCCATCTGTTTGTATCATCTTTAATTTCTTTCATCAGTGTCTTATAGTTTTCTGCATACAGGTCTTTTGTCTCCTTGGGTAGGTTTATTCCTAGGTATTTTATTCTTTTTGTGGCAGTGGTAAATGGGAGTGTTTCCTTAATTTCGCTTTCAGATTTTTCATCATTGGTGTATAGGAATGCAAGAGATTTCTGTGCATTAATTTTGCCAAATTCATTGATTAGCTCTAGTAGTTTTCTGGTAGCATCTTTAGGATTCTCTATGTATAGCATCATGTCATCTGCAAACAGTAACAGCTTTACTTCTTCTTTTCCGATTTGGATTCCTTTTGTTTCTTTTTCTTCTCTGATTGCTGTGGCTAAAATTTCCAAAACTGTATTGAATAATAGTGGTGAGGGTGGGCAACCTTGTCTTGTTCCTGATCTCAGTGGAGATGGTTTCAGTTTTTCACCATTAAGAATGAAGTTGGCTGTGGGTTTGTCATATACGGCCTTTTATTATGTTGAGGTAAGTTCCCTCTGTGCCTACTTTCTGGAGAGGTTTTATCATAAATGGGTGTTGAATTTTGTCGAAAGCTTTTTCTGCATCTCTTGAGATGATCATATGGTTTTTGTTCAATTTGTTAACATGGTGTATCACATTGATTGATTTGCATATACTGAAGAATCCTTGCATTGCTGGGATAAACCCCACTTGATCATGGTGTATGATCCTTTTAATGTGCTGTTGGATCCTGTTTGCTAGTATTTCGTGGAGGATTTTTGCATCTATGTTCATCAGTGATATTGGCCTGTAGTTTTCTTTCTTTGTGACATCTTTGTCTGGTTTTGGTATCAGGATGATGGTGGCCTCATAGAATGAGTTTGGGAGTGTTCCTCCCTCTGCTATATTTTGGAAGAGTTTGAGAAGAATGGGTGTTAGCTCTTCTCTAAATGTTTAATAGAATTCGCCTATGAAGCCATCTGGTCCTGGGCTTTTGTTTGCTGGAAGGTTTTTAATCACAGTCTCAATTTCAATGCTTGTAATTGGTCTGTTTATATTTTCTGTTTCTTCCTGGTTCAGTGTCGGAAGGTTGTGCTTTTCTAAGAGTGTGTGCATTTCTTCCACGTTGTCCATTTTATTGGCATAGGGATGCTTGTAGTAATCTCTCATGATCCTGTGTATTTCTGCAGTGTCAGTTGTTACCTCTCCTTTTTCATTTCTAATTCTGTTGATTTGAGTCTTCTCCCTTTTTTTCTTGATGAGTCTGGCTAATGGTTTATCAATTTTGTTTATCTTCTCAAAGAACCAGCTTTCAGTTTTATTGATCTTTGCTATTGTTTCCTTGATTTCTTTTCCGTTTTTTTTCTGATCTGGTCTTTATGATTTCTTTCCTTCTGCTAACTTTGGGGTTTTTTGTTCTTCTTTCTCTAATTGCTTTAGGTTTAAGGTTAGCTTGTTTATTTGACATTTCTCTTGTTTCTTGAGGTAGGGTTATATCGCTACAAGCTTCCCTCTTGGAACTGGTTTTGCTGCTTCCCATAGGTTTTGGGTTGCCGTATTTTCATTGTTATCTGAGTCCCTTAAGATAATTTTGATGAATAAATTGAGTTCTGCTTTCAGTGAGAGAAGGATCAATTCTTTGTTTACTAGTTCTTTGTGAGGTTATTTTGGCCTCCATTTCTCCTAGATTTAAGTACAATCAGTTACTTATTTCCCAACGGCTCAGAAATGTTAACGGTCCCCGCCTGTGGGTGCACTTTAAAATCAGACACTCTTCCCACTCTTCCTGGGGGTGAGGCCAGTCAGGGCATCTTTCCCGTTCCCGACTCCCCGCCTCCCCTCACCAGTTTTTTGTTAATCTCAAGAAAAAAGTGATCTCGCGCCTTGTCAACTTGTTATGAAACCCTCCAAAATTATCATTAAGTTTTCTTAGAGGCTATGAAGACTTATCCCCAAAAGATTGAAAACAGGGTGGGTTTGATGAACGTACAGAACTTGTTAACCCTTTAAAGGTTACTCTTTTTGAGTTAGAGTCATGAAGTGAAGTAGGGCTCAGATGGCTGTGATGTGTCCTAGGGGAATTGAAGAAATAAGAAAAAATAAGTGGGAACTAAAAGTAAGAGTCTACAGTCTTTCCTTCAGTATTGAATCTTAATTTTCCTGTTAAGAGTATTTAATTTGAATTTTAAATTATGGCTTCTAGAGCTTTAAACAAATACTTTCATATGGCTAAGAGCTCTATATTAAACAAATATAATTATAGCTTTTAATTATTTTAATCATTTAATGGCATGTGTAAGAAAATTTTTAAACACAGGTTCTTTTCAACCATATTGAGACTAGTTCTGCCTGAACTAGGATCATCCTTCTTGTGGGAAGTCTCTTGAGTTAAGAACATTATTAAAGGTTGCTTCACCACACTGTTTGAGTTGAAATATGAGCTCTGGCCTTCTGTGAAGTTGTTCAGTCTTTTCTCTGAACTTTGTGTCAGGGTTCACCTTAGTTAATGAACTCGCAGGCTTCTGTTTTCTCTTTGCATTCCTTGTGCTGCACGTCCTGGAACCTTCCACTACCTTAACCGTCCTCAGAACGTCGGACGTAGTTCACTGGTTGGAAGGGGAGAAGATCTGCGGCTCCTTAGTTGCAGGAGTTGTGGTGAGGTCTGGAGTCCTGGTGGCTACTCCGGGATGAGCCCTGCCAGCTTGTGGTTGTGCTCTTTGCCAACGTGGCCTTCACACCACCGTGCTTCTCTCAGCCCAGCGCCCTGCCGGCCGACCCCATCCTCTCCTTAGGGGTTCTGATTGAACTGCCAGTCGTGTAGCTGCTCCTCGCCAGGTCCTGCAGGGTCCTTCTTGTTCATCTTCACCCCTCCCGATAGAGTCACACCTGCATGCGTTTGCGAGAGTTCGGGTGTGTGGAGGGGATGCCCGGTGAGGAGGTGGCCCGGGGTACCTCCGCAGATCCACACTCCCCTCCCATCCTGGCGGCCGGGCACGCGCGCTGTGCAGACGCGAGCGAGGGGGGGCTGGCGAGGTTCTCGGGAGCCGCGTGGCTGCTTCAGAGCGGAGACTCCCAGCCTCCTAATGGTTGTACTGCTTTTGAAGGTTCCAGGTGTGTGCAGCACAGTGTGGGACTCCGGGAGTGTGGATCTGTGGAGGACGCCAGTTACAAGTAAGTAGCCTGGTTCCCTGTGCCCGACTCGGGCAGACCCAGGTCTCAGCAGAGGACCGCGGGAGTCTCGTGGTGTTTTGTGTTCAGACCTAATTAGGGACTAGTGTTCGGAATTTCTGCTTTAGGTGTTATCTTGGGGTCGCTAGCACCTGGCACGGTGGCTGACGCAGTGGGTGATAAGTCACGTTTGCTAGATGAATGGAGGGACAGCTTGTGAGAATTGTGTGTGTGTGTGTGTGTGTGTGTGTGTGTACACGTGCATGTGCATGTGTGTTATGCTTACAAGTAAAAACTTTAAAAAATTGTGTTTTGTTGGTGCCCGCCACAGGACTTTGATAATACCATGCTAAGCCCATTTCATTTGCCAGTAGGTGCATGAGTGTCAGTTTTGTGGACGAGATGGCCTTCCTTTCTTTGCCCGAACTGCCCCGGATGTCTTCCTTTCTGTTATATCATTAGCTACAAGGGGAAAATATTATAGTGTTTTGTTTTGTTCTCCAAAGAAAATTAAGGTGTCCTGCAGGATACATTAGTTATGTAAAGGATTGCATGAGGTTGATTTTGATTGCCTGTGTTTCAGAATAGGTGAACATAAGCAGAGTTGTCAGATGTTACATTGTGGAACTGGTCGTCGCTCAGTGGGTCCCGTTTCATTACTCTCTCCAGGCTGGTCTCTGGTCCTGGATGAGGACAGTGTCCTGGGAATTCTTGTCTGAGTCTCCTTCTGCACTGGCAGCGGTGACTGGGCCTTAGGGTCACTTTTTCACTCTCTTTTACGGCTTTTTTCTCTGTTTACACTTCAGAAGCAGAGTACATTTACGTGTAAGGACATGTAGATATTTACAAAAGCCTTGCCATAACGTTGGAATCAAAGATACTGTGATTTCCTTGATGCACTTTCACAAGCTTAGGCAATGTAAATGCTGATTATGACAGATTCGTTCCTTTATGAAAATTGTCTTCCCGTGTGAATAACATTGGACTTATCTACTTTCCCGTTTTGGCTTTTCTGTAGAACTTAATGCCACAGCTGGAAGCCTGCCTTTGACAACACCCATGTCCCCATCTGCCACATCTGCCCAGAACCTGGTCATGTCCTCATCGGGAGTTGGGGGAGAGGCCAGCGTCACGCTGACCCTGGCTGACACTCAGGGTTTGCTCTCCGGGGGGCTGGACACGGTCACACTCAACATCGCTTCTCAGGTGGGTTCCTGTGTTCCCCCTGCCCCACGGGGTCGTCCCGGGGAACTTTACTTATCACTTTCCTGAGTGTGTGTTCTGAATATGCTCTTTCAAAGCTGAAGTGTTTTTTTTCTGATTTAACTGAAAAAGTAATTTGTTAAATGCAAAGTGGGGAGTACAAGAAAATCCAGACAATACAGAAAAGCATTTAAAAAAATCCACTACCCAAACAGAACTCCACTTAACGTTTGAGTGTGTATACCCTTCTAAACCTTTCTATGCATACATACAGGTGCGTATTTTCTAACTTTTACAGAAATGAGCTCACGTATATATCATGTAGTGTGAACTTCTCCCCCTCTCATTTATTATATTGTGAATATCTTCCCATCAATGATTTTAGCAGTGCAGACGTTTGTAATGACTGTACGACCGTTCATCTTATAGATGAGTTTACTGAGGGGCACTACGTTGCATCCAGGGTTTTGTTATTAGTAGGGTGGAAATTCTTATGCTCTTTATCACTTACGTTCTTAGATGAATCCCTGCAGTAGATGTGCTGGATAGAAGGGTGTACATTTTAGATAATGCATTGAGCTTAAGATGCCAAAAAACCTTTCACAGTTTCTCATGAGAAAACTCATGAGAAAGGATGATTAATTACAGTGACGAATCCCTGTAGTAAAGCGCTGTAGGAGTTTCGACAGCGGACCTGTCTGCTGGTCCCTGTCTGTGCATGTACCCGACTGTGCATGTCGCCGGCTGTGCGTGTCCCTGGCTGTGCGCGTGCCCCTGGCTGTGTGTGTGCCCGGCTGTGCGTGTGCCCGGCTGTGCGTCTGCCTGGCTGTGCGTGTCCCTGGCTGTGCGTGTCCCTGGCTGTGGAGTGTGCCCGGCTGTGCGTGTGCCTGGCTCTGATGAGGCAGGCTGGGCAGCGGAGTAGACGCTCACCTGCTTTCCTGGGTGGAGCCTCGTCTCCGCTCTTGGCTCTCACTGTGCAGGGAAACGCTGACGGCTGTGGCATCCAGAGCCGGGTCTCTTCTGATCCTGCCACAGGTGCGTGCTGGCTGTTTTGACTGCGGGAAGATGGGTTAGCTCTTCTAGGTCCTCGCTCTTTCCCCTTGTAGAGTGGTCACGTGTCCTCTGCTCGCTCTGGGCTCACGCCCTGCGAGGTCCCCTGCCAGCACGCCCGGCCCTTTCCCCAGGGAACACGTGGGACACTGCACGCGAGGGGCTTCTGTCCCGGCCGACCAGAACGCTCCCTCCCAGGCGATTTTGACTCTGCAGCCTGGGCCCCCTGAGCAGTTGAGGGGGAGCCCTGCTCCCCCCAGCCAGTGCTCAGGGGTCTACAAAATTCATGTGCACTTGGGGAATGAGAATTATTACAATTTCCACCTCAGTGTAAATGAAATATAGCAAAGAAACAGACTGCAAGTAATAATACAAACCAAAAATAAGTGACTTCTAGATGATGCCATTTTAGCGGATTCAGGTCATCATTTCTGTAAGTATAGCTAATTGTTGAGCATTTATTTTATTAGGCACTTGATTTTTGAATTTTTTGAATCAGGGCATTTGCATTAAGAATGCTTAATATTAGCCTTTGAAACACCAACCGTAAGCTAGTAAATCACATTGTATTCAGGATTTTTTTTAAATTAAGCTTTTTTATTTTGAGATAATTGTGGATTCGCAGGCAATTGTAAGAAATAACACAGATCCCGTGGACCCCCTACCCAGTTTCCCCAGTGGTAGCATCTTGTAAAACCAGGGCACCGCACCCTCCAGGTGTTGTCATTGGCACAGTCAGGATGCAGAACACGCCCATCCCCACAAGGATCCCTTGGGTTGGCCTTTTAGCCACATCTGCTTCCCCTTCCCCCTGACAACTGCTGATCTCTTCTACAGTGTTGTCATTTCAAAACAAAAAGGAATTGTAATATCCCCTTGATAAACCTATATGAGCTAAGAGTCTCAAATGTCTTAGCTTTAGTTGGGAATATATGAATTTATTGAGCCAGCACTTCTTCAGGTGTCAGAATTTCTGGCCAGCAGTTGTATTTGTTCTTGATTAATAAAATAAGGAAATGTGAATTTATTAATTTTGATTGACAAATTTGATTAATTTTTCAAAATTGGGTACCAACTGTCTAATCAGAGTGGGGGCCAGGGGCTTCCCTGGTGGCGCAGTGGTTGAGAGTCCGCCTGCCGATGCAGGGGACACGGGTTCGTGCCCCGGTCCGGGAAGATCCCACTTGCCGCGGAGCGGCTGGGCCCGTGAGCCATGGCCGCTGAGCCTGCGCGTCCGGAGCCTGTGCTCCGCAACGGGAGAGGCCACAACAGTGAGAGGCCCGTGTACCGCAAAAAGAAAAAAAGAAAAAGAGTGGGGCCCAAAGCCAGCCACAGACACATAAAAGTGCAGCAGTAACTGCTATTTGAAGGTAGCAATATTCAACTGACTTCCCTATGTAAGGGGGGTAGTGGACATGATGCTTTATTAGGGTACATAGGAACTTTTCAATCCATCCCACATTTGTGTAAGAAAATTGGACTGATGGATGGAGATACCTAAAATATTATTTCACTTTTTAAAAAATTGCCTATGGAAAGTAAAGAATCGTAATTTAATCTCTCTTTTTTCTAGAATCTAGATGACTTTGTAAATTTCTGCCCCATATATCCCATATTCTACCCTGTTGCCTTTGTTTCCCCATCTGCCTTGGGTGGTGTCTTTCCAGTAAGAAGTGCACCTGAAATCCTCTGATGGAGGAAGTGTTCACAGTGCCATCTTTCCCTGCGTTTCATCTCCCCGCCTGCTTCTCGGCTCTTTGTCTTCCATGTTGGAGCTCAGCATGTGTCAGTCCCGTGAGGACATTAAGCAGCAGCCTTCACCTGCAGCTTACAGGCTTCCAGCGACACGGGCCAGGTTCTTTATGGTCGTGTGACCCCTTACCCCTCTGGCACTGTGCATTGATGGGGATTCTTCAAATTCATGGTTTTGAGTGAGTGTTTCGATGATGTGTGAAATACGCTTAGAATCAGCTTTAATTGTAGCAGTTCAAGTTGTATTCTTAGTCTGGAGCCAACATTTGCAGTACAGTGTTGGTTCCTTTAGGTTGAACTTCGCCTATGCACTCATCCCCTGCATCACCCTCACCACATCCATTCTCTCTCTCTGTCTCAGATTCACAGTCAGTTGATAAAGGTGTGCTGGCATGGCAATAAGACTCAAAGTAGTTTTGTATGGTATAGCAAACCTGTATGTCTATTTTTAGACAAATGTTCTTTATATATATATGTATTTTTACAAGGTTACTGAGATATAACTTATATATCGTAAAGTTCACCCATGTATTTAAAGTGTGCAATTTAATGGTCTTTAGTATATTTGCAGAGCTGTACAACCATCACCATATCTAATTTTAGAACAGTTCATCACCTGAGAAGAGCCCTTGTCCCATTAGCAGTTAGCAGTCACTCCCCAAGTCCCTCCCTCGACCCCAGATCCACCCCACCCCTGCAGGTCTCCCCCAGCCCCTGGCAATCACTGATCTACTCTCTGTCTGTAGATTTGCCTATTCTGGACACTTCCCATAAATGGAACCATAAGACTCTGGTCCTTGTGACTGGCGTCCTTCACTGGCTTGCACACATTGTAGCCGTGTCATCATCATTCTGTTTTATTGATGAATACTGTTCCATTGTATAGCTGTACCACATTTTGTCTGTCGGTTCATCAGTTCATGGATATTGGGGTTCTCTGCCCGTTTGGGCTGTTGTGAATAGTGCTGCTGTGCACATTCCTGTACAAGGTTTCAAGTGGATGTAGGTTTTTGTTTTTCTGAGCGGAATTGCTGAGTCATATGGTGATTCTGTGGTTAGCGTTTGAGGACCTGCCAGCTTGTTTTCCGAAGTTACTGCACCATAAGAGATCTTTTAAATTACAACTGGGTTTGATCATGTTACAACTTCTAAAGCAGTAATCACCTCTGCCAGGGTCAGCAGTTCCCAGCCTTGCTCACGGATCCCGCTCTCTCGGGCCCTGGGGGTGCGGGATCGCCCCAGGTCATCCTGGTGAGCCCCACTCCACAGCCGTCGGCAGCCTGTGAAGAAATCGCCTATCAGGTACAGCACACGTTTTACCCACAATCTCTCATAGTTTTCAAAAATCGTAGCTTCAGAAGGGATGGGATGGAGGGTCCTGGAGAGTCCTGCATGGCCGGGCTCGGAGCCATCCTGAGGAGGTGTGTCTCCCGAGAGACGAGCAGGTGCTGAGCAGGGAGGACCCGGGGGTGGGGGGTTAACACTGGGTCTCGTTTTTTCCATGATTTTCCAATAATGTGGAAATCTAGTTTTAAATTTATCACTATCTTCTTTATTTGCCCACTGATCAGATCGCATGTGGCTGTTTACTTGCCTTTGTTCTTTTTGTAGGATTTCCTGTCATACCTTTGCTGATTCTTTCAAGTCTTGCTATACTTTTTCATAGTATACACAGTCACATGTGTGTACATGACGTATTTCTGCTTTGACTATTCCTTTTTCTTAAACACAGTTTGGCAGCGGGGGTGAGGGTGGACAAACACTTAGTAAATGATAGAGTTCCACACATAAAGGCCTAAAAACTCCTGGAACTTTGCAGAGAAGTAAAGACGAGGGGTGAGGACCTCGCGCGCGGCGGCCACGACAGTGACCTGGGGGGCCGGGTCTGCGGCTGGGGTCCTAGCTGGTGCCGCGCTCCGCTCCCCAGAGCCTGCCTGGTCAGCGTGCTTGAGGCGTGCCTGAGCCGCTCGTTGCAGCTGCTCCTGCGGGAGGCCGAGAGGCCGGCCACCTCCCACAGATGACAGCCAAGCTCGGGGGCTGGGTTCGGGGCGGGGGTGCCTGTTCCCCTCGTGCCTGTCCCGTCAAGCCGGGATTTCTGACCCGCTCCAGGTGACGGACGTGTCTCCTAACCTGGCCCAGGGTGGGCAGCCCGAGAAGGAGGGCCGGCTGCACCAGTGCCTGGAGTGTGGCCGCACCTTCGCCTCGGCCGCCCTGCTGCTGCACCACAGCAAGGAGATGCACGGCCGGGAGCGCATCCACGTCTGCCCCGTGTGCAGGAAGGCCTTCAAGCGCGCCACGCACCTCAAGGTACGCCCCCGCCGCCCTCCCGCCAGCGACGCTGCTCTTCGCTTAAGGTCAGAGGCGCTGCATGGGCCTAGGACTCAGTGGGGTCAGGACTCTTCCTAGTGAGCGACAGGGTTCCCATCTCTGTTCGAGGAAAGGCCCGTGGAGGTGAACATATTTACAGATCACCTTGAGATGCCGTTTCTCCCATCACGGGGACACGTATGAGAGCTCTGTCGGCACCTATGAGCAGGGCTCTGGGGAAGCAGGGACTTCCGTTGTGGCTGGCAGGCTGCAGAATTGGTCTGGTGTCCTGCAGGGGAATTAGGCGATACCTAACCACGGGAGAGTGGCTCCCACTGCGAGAGTTGGCACAAAGGCATATATGCCCGCCCGAGCTCAGGGTTAGGTCAGCGTTGTTCGTAGCTGCCAGTCATTGGAGACAACCTGAGGGTCCCACTCTGGGACGTCCACACAGTAGAGGAAAGAATGAGGAAGGGTGCTGTGATGTGACTTCCAGGACCACTGGTCAGGGGGAATGCCCAGGCCTGTGACTTCTGGGCCAGAGCCCCTCCTCTGCTGCTGCTTAGTTACCAAAAGCATGAGAATCCTATGACACCTGATTGCACAGTGAATCCCACACTTCCTTTCTCAGGGCCTTTAGAGGAGGCAGTCAGTCAGTACACCGAGTTTCTGTTCTCCAGTCCTCCATCCGCCTGGCACCTCTCACCTCTTTTTCTACTGTTTTCTGAGATGAGAAACCCCAGTATTAATGTGTTCTGAAAAGAGGACTCCATGTTTGTTTTTAAAAGCAAAACACTGACTGTCAAACGAACTCTTCTTGCAGAGGCTGCAGCCCGAGGTTGGCGAGGTTGGTGAGCGCTACTCATGACTGAGGGACC
>RJWK010011294.1:0-26605 GCA_004363435.1 Platanista minor | reverse complement strand
CAGTACAGAAATTATAGCTATACTAATGTTACAGCCTGATAGAGAATGAATCCTTTTGAAGAGGGAAAAGAATAAAAATGGTTACAGAAAATTTAAGATGTTTAAAATCGTGTCTGTTACTATATATAAGACATAACTTTTCCATAAACGTCTATAAAGGGGTGTGTTGTACAGTTTGAAATACTAAATCTGGCCTTTTAATACTTATAACTTACTTTCTCTTGATGAGCTTCAGAAATCTGGAATTTTTAAAAAATGACATTGTGCCAGAAAGTAAGGAAGTACCCATCACACCCACACGCAGCATATGATGGGGCTGCATCAGGGGGACACGGGGCGACTGAAAGAGTTCCTAGGGGCCAAAGCTGGGGCAAGAGAACAAAGTAGAATTGGATTATAGCCCGCAGTGCAAGACCTCCATGGTCGTTACTCGTGGAAACATGATCGACTGAACAGGCTAGTCTCCCGTGCAGAAGAATCCCGAGTAGCCCCTGTGGACGCTGCCCCCGAGAGGGGGTGGCCCCGCTCCTTCGGGATGAGCGGCAGCAAGGACACGTGACGGGAGGGGGTAAAAACGGCCTCCCTTCCCTGGAGAAACCTGACACACGCTACCTGCGTGATCAGAGTCGGTGCCAGCAGTGGTGATATTGTGGGATGGAAATGGCACAGTACCCCCCACGGCCCACAGCCCACAACCCTGGTCTGGTGATGAGGAAAACATCAGACACTTCTCAGTTGAGGGACATCCTGCAAAATGTCCAACCGGTCCTCTAACAACTGTCACGGTGGCCGACAGGGAGGGAGGCCGAGACACTGCCCCACCCAGTTGCAGCCCAGGGGCTTGGGGGGAGCCTGGGTCTCCCTGGCAAGCCGCAGGCCTGGCCTCCCATCCACCGGGTACCACCTCCGACTCTGCTCCGGGAACGCCTACGAGGGTTCTGATCGGAGGCGAGCCTGTGGTCCTCCTCCCACTGACGGGCCTTTTCTGCACTGGTTTTTCCTCTCCTGTTTCAAGTCTGTCAAGTTCTGTTGTGATCTTCAGTATTCTTCACATGTGTGTTTGTCTTTACCAGGAGCACATGCAGACACATCAAGCCGGTCCTTCCTTGAGCTCTCAGAAACCGAGGGTGTTCAAATGTGACACTTGTGAGAAGGCCTTTGCCAAACCAAGCCAGCTGGAGCGACACAGCCGCATCCACACAGGTGACCACACAGTGGGACCCCCGCAGCCGTGCTTCGTTCTCCCTCTGCCCCTCCATCTCCTCGGGACCATGGGCTCGGCCTCCCACCCTCTCCGGTCTTCTCTGCACCCCTCCAGGCCTCTATTCACCTGGCAGCCGGGCCAGAGCCCTCGGAGGCTCCCCCTGAGCACCCCCGGCAGAGCCCGCCAGACCTCCCTGAGCCCCTGAGGCACCCCCCGGCCACGGGCAGGTCTCCCCTCCCATCCAGCTCTCTGTCTGGCGCCCACCCTTTTCCCGGTGCTCTCTGGCGGGTCATTGTCTTCCCAGCCCTTCTGTCCCTTTGCCGGCCGTCTCTGACTCACCTTCACACGGACGCCTCCTCCCTAGAGGCCCTGTCCTGCTGGTGCCCCGGCTGGCGTGAGGGCCTCCTGTGTGGTCAGCAGGGGCCCGGCAGCCCTCCCCAGCCTGCGGGCCGTGCATCCTCAGGCACGGCCTGTGTGGTCAGCAGGTGCCGTGCATCCTCCCCTTGCCTGTCAGCGCAGACCTGGCGCCCACCGGGTGTCCAGCAAGTAGCTCTTGAGTGAAAAACAACCGTGCTGTTACTTCATAATGCATTCATTCAAAAGCATAATTAAGAGAAATGACTGTTTGCCGTTTTTAATAGCATAGATGCACGTGAAGGGTTTGGCATGTGTGTAAAGTGGGCACCTTGTGGCTGTCACTGGGGCCACGTCCCTGCTCACATGGGTGCCCCGTCCTCACTCCAGCTCCTGATGTCTTCAGCTTCCCCTTCTGTCTCCAGAGAATTCCAGCTTCTAAGGGAGGTGTGATTAGAGTGGGCCCGCAGGGTAATCTCCCTTTTGGTCACTCCCAGTCATCTGACTAGCGACTTAGTTCATCTGTGGCCATTCTTTTTTCTCAGAAACGACATCATCGTAGTCCCAGCCCCAGGGTTCAGGGCAGGAGACCTTGGGGGGCCATTTTTAGGACTCTGCCTGCCCTAGGCGAGCTGCAGGAAGACCTCCTTTGTCGTGGGCTGTGGAGGGACACCTGGGGGCTGAGGACCAGGTGCTCCCGGGGCAGCCCTGGGGGTGCTGGCATGTGAACCCGAGAGGCAGCCAGGCAGAGCACGTGGGAAAGAACCTTCTAGGCCAAGGGGAAGGGCTGTGCCAGGCCCTGGGGCAGGAAGGGACCCAGTCCCTGGGACTTGGAAGTGGGTGCGTGACAGCGAGGGGTGGCAGGACTGCCAGGGCCGCAGGGGGCGGAAGCAGAGAGAGGGGCTGCGTGGGGAGGGCCGGGCTCCGCAGTGTGGCTGTACGGCAGGCGTTCACCTGGGCAGGCTCCCCGCAGAAGTCACGCTTGGCAACTTTTCCCTCCATTTGTCCGTTTCCACGTCAGCTTGAAAGCAATCAAGTACCATTTGAAACATAATTGTGTAAATCATACTTTTAGTCAATTGGATTTGATATTCCCCTGTCCTTAATGTCTTTTTGCTTTTCTGCTCAAAATGGATTAGAAACATTTTGTTTGAACCGTATGTGCTCTACCTTTATTTCTGGGTGCTTCTAGGACTTTCCAGTAGCTTTTGATCGAGGTGTCTTTCCTGGCTCCCCATGGAGTGGCCTTGCTGGGACCCTGCGGGTTAGCATCCTGAGCGAGGAACGTCCTTAGCCTGTTGCTCAACTCGCATCCCTTCTTCGGAGTTACTTTGTGCTGTGTGTGCTCGTCGAGCGCCATCTGTCAGGGACGCTGATTGTGCTGTCTGTCCCCAGGGGAGAGGCCATTCCACTGCACCCTCTGCGAGAAGGCCTTCAACCAGAAGAGCGCGCTGCAGGTGCACATGAAGAAGCACACGGGGGAGCGGCCCTACCGGTGCAACTACTGCGTCATGGGCTTCACGCAGAAGAGCAACATGAAGCTGCACATGAAGCGGGCCCACAGCTATGCGGGTGAGGCGGCCTGGCTGCACGGTGCGCGGGGCTCTGTGCTCTGAGCGGTCCGCACCCGGCCCGCCCCGAGGGGTTGGCCCCGCGTCCCCGCCTCAGGCTCAGGGTCCGGGTCGGGCGAGTCTGTGCCCTGTGGCTCCGCAGACGGGCCTTCGTGGCCCCGAGCTGACTCCCCGGCATTGGTGCCGGCGGGGCGGGGGCGTCCCTCTGTCCGCCTTGTTTCCGCGTCGTCCAGGGATGCCCGCACCCCTTAGGGAGACAGGCAGGGGTTGGGGGCTGGTGGAGGGGGCTGGGACGCAGCCCGCGGAGTGTCTCCGACCAGTCAGGGAGGGTTACAGCCTGCGTCTCGGGCTCACTCTGCTGGTCTGGGTGCTGTGACCACGAGGGGAGTTGGACGGCCTGAGCGTGGCGGGAGTAGTGCCCAGGGCTTTCCTGGGGCCACAGGGGTAGGACCCTTCGTGTTGTGAAGTTTTTGAGGAAGAGGAAGTTCTAACATCTACATGCTAGTGCTTCGTGCTTTACTTTCTGTTAGAAAAATCGTGCCTGTCGTTATCACTAGTATAAATTAGTAATCGCTCATCAAGGATGTCATATGAGCAAAGCCTTTATGAGCATAGGGAACAAGCGCTGTGTGCGTTCGCATTCAGGTAACAGTAGTTGTCGTCACTGACGGAATTATGAAACCTGCAGCTCAGATGACTCTTTTATCACCGGGAAGGAAGACAAATCAATTTAGGAATTTCTTGTCTCCGCTTAAGTTGTCCTTATTTAAATGTGAATAATTTTGTGCTAGTGAATGTCTGGGACTCTTTCTTTATCACCACGGCAGGAACCTTGCAGGAACCCGCCGGCCCCCAGGAGCACGGAGGGGAGGTGCTGAGCCGCGCGCTCCACCTGGACGAGGTGGAGCCGGAACCCGCGAGCGAGTGGCAGGCCCTGGCCAACGTGTTCTGACGCAGCCTGGCCCCGTGGACGTTTCCAGAGTGAAGTGTGGAGAAGAACAAAGCACTTGGGATTTCTGTTTTGAAGCCTCAAGTGTTAAAAATGTTACCACAGTAGCTATAAAATCTTTAGCTATGAAATTATCTAAAGAATCATTGACTTTCAGAGACTTCAGGAAGAAAGCTGGGAAAGATGGAAGCACGTTGCTGTCGTTCATCTGCAAATCACTGAACTCAGGTACTACATCAGCAGTCTCACCTACTCCGTGGCCAGTGCGTCTAGTTAAAAAGAAATTAACTGGATCTTACTCTCATTGTAGTGTGATTTCTTTGTGTTAGCAAAGACAGAAGTTAACGTGGAAAAACCCAGATAGGTTTTCCTTCATGCTTTCTGTTATAAGAAGCATAGCTCATGAAACAAACATAAGATAGGTGCATGAAGTTCGGAAAAAATGTTACAACACGCAGGGAAGTTTTTTCCATCTTTTTCTCTGTGAATTTTGAAATTAGTAGAAATTGACTCTAATTTTTAGTCTACCATAAGTTAATATAACTAATACCTTGAGAGATGGCTGGGCCAGTTCTCTCTCCATCACAAATACCTAATCATTAGTGACAAGAATGCCGTGTCTGGGGCGTACACCCGGGGGGGTAGAGTAAGCCTGGCACACAGGTGAGGGTCCAGCTGTCCGCGCGGGATGACGCCGCTCGCGCTGCCCTAGCTGACACTCGGCTACACGGGTCGGGCTACCGCAGAAAGCACAAGCCATGCACTGCAGGTCAGAAGTCACAGAATGGTCTCCTGGGAACAGGGGGGCTGCAGCCCTGTCCGCCTCAGTAATTAAGAAGCGTATTTGTACTTTGAGGGTAAGAACCTGTACGAGCCCCGTGGTTTTCTCTTCGTGCATAAGCAGGTGTATTTTTTATTTCAGGGAATTCTTTAGTATCATCAATGGTGCCACGCTGAACATGTCCCAAACCAAATCCTACCCCATGCTGCCCACGCTGGGGCAGAGTGTGTCTCGTTCCCACAGCATTCCAAAGATGGAAACTTCTTTACTTCATGTGAATCTCTTCTTTGAAATTATTTATATGTTCTATATATAAATACATATGTACATATACAGATATATGGGCCTCTGTGTGGCCGAACAGTATATTTTGTAAATAAGCACTAGTCCCAGTTACAGAGAGAGCGACAGAGTTTTTACCTCCCAACGAGCACTTCAGATCAGTATTGTATTCATTTTATTAATAAATGGATATCCTTGTCATTGTGACATAAAGCTGGGGTTGGTTTTTTGTTTTTGGTTTTCCTGAAAAATAATCGCCTTTATTTTCTCTCTCATTGCCTCGCTGGTTTCAGAAGAGAGCCGTTTTATTATATAAATATTGTATGGACTTTGTATATTAAGAGAGGAGCTCATTTCAGATTCCTGAAGAAAGACATTTCACTGTTATTTTTTGAAGGGGCATCTTTTGATTTTTTGTTGTTGTTCACGCTTCTGGCATATGTATATAAATAACATTGATAGTGATATAAAACCTTTTGTTATGTGAAAATATTTAAGTCAGAAAACTGTTAAATAATATTACTTTTTTTTTTTTTTTCAAACTGCTTTATGTATTGTATATTTTTTTAAGGGAGGAGAAAAAAAAAGCCTTATTTGACTTATTCTTGTGATGCTGGACTTGTATATCCTGAGGTTTTTCTTGGATGTCAGTGTGTATACCTGGCTGCAGTCTGTTATTCAGAATAATTGTAATTGCGCCAGAGTTTAAAGGTTCTGCTTTTAATGCACTTTTCTTTTATAATTTTGTATTAAACTATTTTAGAAATGTTGATTAATGTTGGTGAACAAATATCTCCAAAGTTGAAATGATTGAAATCTTAAAAATTTTGTTCTTGCTAGGTTATTTATTTTGGTTTCAGCATTAAATGTCATCTCAGGTCAGTCTCTAAAAGGGGTTTGTTTAATTCCTAATTGTATAGAAAGCATAGTTCAGTGAATTGTATTGGTGCACTGCCCAAGTAAGGCCTTACCAGGTGAATCTAAAGCCTACTTTTATTTTGGTTAACGAAAAAAAAAAAATCTATCAACAATCTGTTTTGTGAGTTTTCTCAGTTTATTATCAGGCAAACACAAGACATTAATGTATTCTTTTGATTTACTTCCTAATTATAAAAGCTGCTTCTTTGCAAGACATTCCTTGAAAAATAAGGTTTTGTAAAGACATAATATCACTTGAACTTTTTGGTGGAGTGGAGTACAGGTTGATCTTTATACTTTACTGGTTGATAAAAAGTCTTCTGACAAGAGATTTCTAGTCTCCTGCATAACCAGGGTTTTGAGGATAGATAATTGTATTTTTAAAAATATCTCATCATAGCGTATCTGCTTTGGAAATAACAATAAATAAAAAATGAAGTTAGGAAATGTGATTATTTTTTTTTCTTTTAAAATATTTAACATAAAATAGTTTGGCACGTGAATTCCTTTCAAGCTCAAGTAGGTATGTTTTTACAGAAAAGAACTTTAATGATATTTTCCTGTGCCTCTGCACTTGATGAGCGCTACCCTTGCAAGGTTTATTTGCAGATCTTCAAACTAAAAATCAGGATATGGTGTGATGACAGGCAGGCCGTCTGTGTTAGGTAGCAGTGTCTGTTGTTTTCACTCTTGGCCATCTTCAGCGGTATCCTAGTCATTTAAGTGCCTTTAGAAAGGGCATGACTGTCTTTAACTGTCTTCTGTGGTAAAGTAACGGTGAAGCTCTTAAGTAAGCGGAAGGAGTGCGTTCCCTTCCCACCGATGACACGGAACTGGAAACTGGGATGTGGCTCACAGGGCGCCGGGGAGCAGGAGGGAGAGGCACAAGTGGCCGCGTCTGCGTGAAATGGCTGTAGATGCAAATGTAAACACCTTTTCAGAATGTGCGCTCCCACGCCCTGCCCCAGGCTCTCCTGTGTCCCTCTTGAAGGCAGGCGTGCGGCTGGAGGGTCCTGCAAGAATGGGGCTCAGCCTGCAGCCTGTCGGTTCAGCAGGAAGTCCCTCAAACGTCTCCTTATCCTCTGACAGCACGCTACTGACAGAAGGAGGAGAATCGGTCGGTCCTAAAGTGAGTAGTTCCCATCCTTCCTTCAAGTTTCCATCTCATCCAGTGTCAGCATTGAACTAGCGAGTGTTTCTCCAGAACAGTATCTTGTAATTCCTGCCCATTGCCGTTTGTGAGCTTGAGTTTTACGAGAACACCAGTATTTATGCGCAAGAGGTGCGTGCATTAGTACAGGGGCAGAACTCTGAAAAGGAGGTGGGTTTCTGTTCTTCCCACGGAGTTTCCTCTTTGCAGAAGAATATTGATAACTCATGAAGATACAAATTTTTAACATTAAAAGATCATTACTCAGAGTTATGTAAATCTGAAACAGCTAAGGTGATTTTTATTTTTTCCTGGGCTTTGCTCACAGGGAATGGTAAGAAGTTTGCTGTTCTTATTGCTTGTTTGTAGAAAGAATATTGCTCTGTTAGTGTTTAAAATACAGCAGGTGGGGGAAGGGGGCTGTTCTTTCAGAAGTGATCAGATTGTGGCCCATTTGTTCCCTCTACTGTGGATTGCAACTATTTAAAATGGCCCAGCCGAGTTTTTCCCCAGAATGCGTGGCTTTTTGGTGGTGTAAGATTGCTGCTGATAGTTAAACACAGGCAAGGGCATGAGTTTACGGTGCGTCTTGGGCTTGGGCAGAGCTGGGAAGTCAGGCCTTGGGGCCTCAGGTCAGATTAGCCAGGGCGCTGACGGGCCGCCTGTCTTTAGGCAGCTTGGTTCACTTCTCTGGTCTGTAAAATTAGTTGATTAGATAGATGTCTTCCTTGCCAGCTCGAGGACCTGTTCTTAACCAGTGAGCTGTGGTGTATCGGGAGGTAGTTCTCCAGAGGTCTGTCTCATTTCTGCAAGTCTTAGGGGTAAAGCGCTGGCCACCTCTGCCCCACGACCTCTTCAAGGCAGTTTGAAGAGAATAAGACCTCAGGAGAGAGGACACCTTCCTCCACAGCCAAGCGATGCTTTTCTTACTGACCCATGTAATCAAGGTACGTCTCACCAAAGCAAAGGTCAGGCCGGCCTGCTGTGTGCTTATTGGAGACTCGGGTTCCCAAAGCCCCGCTTCCTCTCCCAGGACACGACACCCTGCGTGCAGGCATCACCTGGCCCGCTCTGGGCTGCGTGTGGAGGTCGGGGCCTGGGGTATCAACACAGACGTCGGGGCTCTGGTGCCTCCTCCTGCTGTGAGTTGCCAACCCCTGCTCTCTGGCCCGGGAGCTTCGGTCTCCTGCTGGCACCCGGGAAGCTGGTGGGTCGTCTTCTAAGCTGGCAGGTGGGGAGAATTTCCCATGTTTCGCAGTTGTTGGCAATATGTTCCCGGCTCAGCGTACTCCATGAATGGAAAATTTTTTTTACAAATGTCAGTGATTAATTTATTCTGCACCATCCATAGTGTTATTTCTATCACTGAGGAGATGTTACTATCATGCAGTCCCTTTAAAGTGTTAAATCCCTCTACTCTCTACGGAAAAAGTGAAAAACCGGGCAACACACAGCCCCACCCTCTCCTTTCTGCCAATAAACAGGCGTTTCCCTGATTTTTAAATTCTCGCTCCACCAGAAGAGGTGGTTCTTTGCCACTAGTTTAGTATCAGAACAGGGTAATTGTAGGTTACCCTGTTAACCGGCTTCAGGGGAAGAAATTCTTACGGATTAACACAAAGTAGCTCATCTTGATGTTATCTCAGCCAGAGGTGGACAACAGCTGGCCATCTGCCCCCTCATCACCGTGCATTGTTTTCTAGGTTCCTCTGAATTATCTTTCTCAAGTTTAATAACCCGAAGTCTTTATCCTTCTTGTGTAAACTCTTTGAAGCGGTCTCCCGTTTACAGAAAAGCTGTGAGAGCGGCACGAAGAAACCTTTATACTCTTCACCGAAGACCCCTTTCCGGCGTTGCCGAACGTGTGAAGGATAAGATCTTTGTGCAGCAGACCCGCTGCAGGCTCGTGCCGGCACCCCCACCCTCTTCACCCGGGACGCCCTTCCCCATGTCCCCGTGGACGTCCGAGAGCGAGTTCAGCAGCCGCCCCCCGCCCTGCCGTGCCGGGTCCTGCATCACAGAGGTGATGCTCTTCTCGGGGTGCCTTAGCAAGGTGACGCGCAGCGTCCACGTGTCCCGCGACTGATGCTGTTGGTGTCAACCCTGCAACCATTACCCCTCTGTCACCGGTGAGTATTTGTGGGAGGCTCTGAGACCACGCGGCCAAGTGCCTCATCCCGCTGACAGCCTCTGTGTGGTATCCCCGCGTCTGCCTGCTTGCAGGTCATTCCCTTTGCCATCAGTAGCTGTATTCCACCTTGAGGACGGGCTTCCTGTTCTCCGTCGGTGGTTTATTCTTGTGCTTATGGTGTTTTGGGCTTGTGGCTTCCTGTTTTATTTAATGGCTGCAATCCATCGGGATCCTTCCTTATTTTGACGCTCAAATAGTCCTGGATTTGGCCAGTAGGGGCTCCTTCAGGTAGCTTTGAGTCCTTTTGACACGCCCACGTTACTCTCTGAGCGCTTGCTTTCTTTCTGGCCCAGTAAATTGTTCCCTTTCCCTGTCCCAGCGCTGGAACCAGCCATTTCTTCCCGAAGCCCTGGCTCCCTCTAGTGGAGAGTGGTATTTAGAAGCCAAGAGCTGAGTGGTAGGGGGGAGAGAGAGAGAGTGTGTGTGTGTGTGTGTCTGTGTGTCTGTGCGCGTGCTCGCGCGCGCTCATTATCCATCTGAGACTTTTCACCCGTCTACACGTGAAACCATGGGCTCACATAGATGCTCCAACACTGCGGGCTTCATCCCCTCCCCCTCCGACAGTGAGAGCCCCACCTCCGGACGCACAACCAACTCCTGCTGCTTGGCTGGCTCCTGGCCGCCTGCAGGCCCTGCCCCTCCTTGTTTCCTCCCTCCTCAGCGGGGGAAGCGAGCATCCACACGCACTCACAAGCACTCTGGGGTCCCCCGCCTCAGTCACTGCAGCAGCCTGTGTTGCTCGTTTTGCTCTGAGGTTCGGCTGCCAAGGTGCACAGACAGGCGTCCCCGAGGAGGGCAGGACGTTGCCCACCTGTGCAGCAGCCCCGTTATCATAAGTGATTTTGCCACAATTCATGTTAAGGGAGGTGAACCGGTCACTGATCTCTGGGTCCAGTGGGTGTCTTCCACGGGCAACGTCCCCACCTCCACGGGGGTGGGGGTGGGGGGCCTCGTCAGAGGGCAGGTTCTGCCCCCGGAGGTGGACGGGGCCTCCCAGGACTACCGTGCTGCTGGTACAGGTGCCATGAGCATAGCTGCCAATCCAGCGCCTCCCGGGCCATCAGGACACCCCTCGGGGGCTGCTGTGCACCTTGTCAGTCCCTCTGTCCGTGCTCTCCTCTGAATCTCTCCCTAATTAACACCAGCATCTGGAACTAGGCTGCGAGCAGCAGGGGCCCCAGCTGGTCTGGATGCGTTCGAAAGACCGGTCATCTTAGGTGTGCTTTTGGGTCTTGACCGAGCAACGAATTTCTGGAGTTGGTGAGGTTTGGGTGCTGGGCGAACCCGTGTTCTTTCACGGTGGGGCGGGGGGTGGGGGGATTCGAGCTGAGAAGAGGCTGTGAGAGGAGGCGCTGTCACCCTCCCCCTGGGGACAAAGTTGAGATTGGGAGGCAAGGGAGAACCCGACTGAAATCAGCATGTTTCTTGAAAGTTAGGTGGTTGATTCAGCTTCCAGGGCAAATGCTGTCAAAGGACGTTGCTCCAGGGTCGTGCACTGGAGTGAACACCCCGCGGTGGTTACCCGTCCTGTCCCTCAGCTTCACCGGGCTGTGATTGCTCACCTCCTCACGCCGCTTTGCTTAGGATTCCCTATTTGCCATTTACAAGAGAAAAATCGCCATAGAAAATGCACTGAGATGCTTCACTTCACGTTACCTTTTTGGGGAAAGAAGGAAGCGTACTCACTGCAAAGTCCTGTGGTTTAATTAAAACTCTCGCCAGATGGGGGTCTAGGACATATTTGTCGCTGCACAAGAAACACACACCTGCTGTGGATTGATTGGTGCCCCTCCCCACGCAAATCCATCTGTTGGAGGCTTCACTCCCAATGTGACAGGACTTCTAGGAGCTAATTAGGGTTTAAGGGCGGTCATAAGGGTGAGGACTGGTGCCCTCATAAGGAGAGACACCAGCAGTGTGTCACGTGCCCAGAGGAGGGGCCACGGGGAACCAGCAGGCAGGCGGCGTCTGGAGGCGGCCCAGGGAGAGCAGCCTCCCCAGAATGCCCCTGCCAGCACCTCAGCCGTGGGCTTCCAGCCTCCAGAACGCCGAGCAAAGAAAATATCTATTGTTGCAGCCCCCCAGTCCGTGGTATAGTGTTATGACAAGCCTAATAGACTTAAAGGCTTGGCTCTCTCGTTTTCAGTTGCTACAAGAAGGCTTTTCTTTCCCTATTTCAGTGTTTTCCTCAGGCCCCAGTTCTCTCTCCCCCACACATCCCAGTTCCAATTTACAGCCTGCACCCAATTTGTGAAGCCAGCCCCATGGATCGAGCCAACATCCTCTCCGCTAATCTCTGACCTGCTCCCGACCTCAACCCTCCCTCCAGAGGTGGTTCCTGTGGGCTGGGCACCCTGGACCAGCTCCTCGGACCATCCTCCGCCCGGATGGACAGGAGGTCACATACGGTTCTCGGTCTGGACCGGGTGGCATATGGAGGCGGCTGTGCAGATTGATACGATAATCTTGGAAAGCGTGATCATTGCGGTTTCCTGTCCTGGTGGGAAGAGCCTTTCTTGGTTCAATAGACCCTCCTGATACCTCTAGACCCTGCGAGCGATGGTCCTTGGGGTGAGCACAGTGAGATGAGGAAGTGTGTCCCGGCTGGGGTTCCAGCACCCCCTTCTCTTGGAGCTCCACCTGGTAAACTAATTTCCTTCAACTTGAGGGGGGTGATGCAGACCGCTTTGGATAGATGCTCAGTGAGAACACCCCTTCCGTGGTTCATTTCCTATTTTGCGTCACTTTATTTTAGAATCACATTATCATGGTAAACGCTGTGTTATTCTAGGACACCCCTTGGTTTACCGTTTAATGCATTTTCTATACATGTAACATTAAAATAGACTTGCCAACTGGAAGAGCAGAATTGAAAGGATGTGATGTCTTTGTGTGCTTTTCCAAATTCCTCGGTCTGATGGGGTTTGGGGGTTGGCATGGCTTGGAGTCTGTCTACCCCGTGGATGGGGCCTCAGGCTACCGGTGGGGCCGGCTTTTATTGTCGGATTGGAAGTGCACAGCATGCTTGAGCCTGGGTGCTCCCTGAGGATGGCCGGTGTCACCCCGCAATAGACGGGGAGGGCGCTTCCCTTGCTGGGATTTGTGAGTTTCTCAGGGCTGCTCCTGAGGTGGAGGGAACCAACCAGTGGTTTGTTAAAAGCAAAACAAAAGATTTCCATTTACCTTTTTGAAAGATAATCCTCGTAACCAAAAGCAACTACACATAAAATTTCCAGTATCACTCATCTTTGTCATCGTCTCTGCGTGGCAAAAAGTCATTTTTCAAAGATTCTTCAGTTCAAGTTAACGGGGACTGGTATGCTGGTAAGATAGTGAAATGTAAATATACTCTAAAGGATTGTTTAAAGCTAAATTAAAAATTATTTTCCTTGTGAGTCAGAGACTCAGTGCCCTAACAGCGGCCTGTAACTCCACTTTCTCTTATTGATACACAAGCCATCTGATAACTCACCTCCTCAAACAGGTGCCGAGAGGCAGCTCTGTCCTGCGACAGACTCCTACTCACATCAGCTCTGAGTTTTGCTCTATGTGAGCTCACATTCCACAGACCAGAATAAAAGCCAAAGAAGACGGCCATGCAAATATCATTAAAAGTGTATTATTTTATTTCAATATTCAAGGACAGTGCATACTTTCCAGAAGACCCAGGGTCACAGCTCTTGCTGTTGGGTGTAGCCACGAATGGAGGTCACTCAGTCAAGTCAACTCAAAGATGCAGAGTGTGTGTGTGTGTGTGTGTGTGTGTAGCAATTTGGAGGTTTTGTTTTGGAAATTTTCTACCTTTTTTTTCTTAACTTCTCATCACTGAGGCTATATATTAATAGACATTATATTAAACCCACAGGAAACATTCAAAATTAGAAGGGTATTAAAGAGTCACGTTTGGGCGTTATGTTGACCAGTCCTCAATCTCCTTCCTAGGGGGGCTGACGCCAGTGTGCGGGGCTCCTTGGAGGGCTTGTGGGAGAGATGCTGAACTCAAAAGGCGGGAATCAGTAGGTTACGGGGGGCGGGGGGAGAGCAGATGTCAGCTCGCGTTAGGAAAGAGCGGGATTGGAGGGCCTCTGCCCATCCCCACATGCTCGGCCGGCGATTCGGGAAAGGCCAGCGTACTCGTCGTCAGTGGGTTTCCGGGAGGAAGCGGGCGGGACGGTTACGTTTCCGCCGGGGGGGTGGGGGCGGAGGGGAGGTTAGTGTTTGCCGTGTGCACCAACGTGCTGAGCTACGCCACCTGTCACCTTCGCGCTCACGGTGACCAGCCTGCCACCGCGAGGCTCCCCGGAAACTCCTGCCACCGCTCCGAGCTGCGCCACCTCCCGGCCGGCCGCCGGGCTCCGGTGGAAACAGGTCGTGGCGAGGCCGCTCTGCTGCCCGCCGAGCCTGTGCCGTCGCCGCCCGGTTTCCCAGAAGAGCCCGGCCCGACTCTGTCCCCGCGCGCCCTCTCCGCCCGCGCCGATCCGGCTCATCCGGGTGTGTGAGCCGCGGCCACCACGCGGGACAGTCCCCGCTGCCCGCCCGCCTGTCACGTACCAAAGCGCCCGCCGCCAAGCCGCTCCGCGCCCAGCCGATCGGTTAGAAGGGGAAGGGCTTCGGGGGGCGGGGGGGTGACCGGCGGAGGCCGGGAAAGAAACCAAAGGAAGCTCGGAGCCGCACTGTCTGCGCGCCCCGCGCGGTGGTCCCCAGGGCCGCGCCCCGGGCCATCGCGGGACGGGGGCCGGCGACGGGGGAGGGTCGCCGGCCCCCGGCTCTCGGGGGACGTCACTGATTTCCAAGGGCGAGGGGACAGCGGGGCGGCCGGCCAGAAGCCGGCAGGCTGCGCGCGGGGCCTGCTGTGCGCTGTCGCCAGGGTTAGGGGGCAGCGGCTACGTTAGGGATCTACGGCTCGCGGTTAACTTCCAGGCACTTGTGTTAAGAAGCTGGGGACGGACGGGATTCCGGGACACGGGGCAGGGCTTCAGCGTCTCGCCATTGGGGACCCCGAACGGCCGTCTCGTCCTCCCTGAGAAAAGGAAACACAGGGTTAGGAGGGCCGGGGCCGCCCGGCCGCCCCGCGACCTTGCGGTCACTGGGTCGCCAGCCATGGGGCCTCTTCTGGGTCTGTCTGTTGCTGGAAATGATGCCGCACGGGGCAAGTCTTTGACTCTGTGTCTCCAGCATCCTTTAACCTGTCGGACCTCCAAGTGCCACAGGGCAAATAGGACGCAGAGAGTTGGGGTCTCATCTGAGAACGTTGCATTTTCTGGGCGTGAAAAGCTCAACTGATATATTACCAGGTTTCAAAGGAGCTCGTTTCCTCGGCTGAGATTCCCGGAGACCGAGGGAAGCGGCCCGTGAACGATGACAGGGACAAGCTCCTCTGTGGGAGCCGAGGTGCTGACGTGACGGGCACACCCTTGCTTGGGCCGCCAGGGAGGGGCCACTGCTCAGCTGGTCTCCCCGGGGACAGTCCCCTCCCATGAGCCCTCTTCTGCATCACCAAGAAAACCAGCCTCCCGGAGGGGCTGGCCACTAACTCCGACCTCAGGGTCTTAAAACATGTGAATTGACATGTTTTCTGGACAAATACAATTTGCAATTAAAAAAAAAAAAGAGTTGGCAGTCGTGGAGGTGGAGATGGCTGGGCGGGGGACAACTGCGTCCAGGGAGCGTGGCTGGGCATCGGTTCTGAGAAGGTGGCACTTGTCACCCCAGATGTCACTTAGATTAACTCGGAAAAGGGTGCTTTTAGTGTTTTTTTTTTTTTTTGCCTTTGAATTTTCATTCAAATTTTAGTCTCTCTGGATTTCCCTTTTCTCTTAGGTTATGGATGAAAATTTGATCTCTCAAAGATTCCCTTGAGACTGTGAGCCCCCAGAGAGCAAGACAGACATGAAATACCCTGTTGACCAGATGACAGACAGGCACCTATTGACCTGACCTTGTCCACGCCTCTGTCCCTCACGTTACCAGAAATAAGGTGATGGAAGCATGAGGGCCCCAGATCCTTATAATTAACGCAGTCAGCCAGAGAGATGGTAGTTCTGATTTCTTGGGGTTTTGCTTTTTCCAGAAACATCCCTATGTTGCTGAACAACTCACCGGAGGAATTTTATTTTCACAAGCGAGAAGGTTTGTGGAATTCTAGCCTCTGAAGGTATCGGGAATCACCCAGAGACGCTCCCTCCCAGGGAAGGGGCTTTGTCACCTCTGCCTCAGGGCCACCCTCCTCAGCGGGGACTCGGGTCCGGTCCTGTGTGAGCCCGGCTCAGCTTTGCATGCTCGGTCCTCAGAGCCGCTGCCGAAGAAGCCCTGATCCAGTCTGCCTTGGCCCACCTTGCCCTGGATTTCCCGCAGATAACGTAACCTGTTAGGGCTCCCTCGAAAGTGTGATTTATTCCTGCGCAGGAGCAGAACCACAGCCCCATCCAACAAAGTACAAGTGTGCTGAGATGGATTCAGTTCCCCACACCCTTGGCCAGACAGTTCACGGGAGACGCCACTGAATGTCCTCAGGGCTCCTTGTGAAATGAAAAATGGCAAATTTGGGGGGTTTATTTTCTATCATTGTGCCTACAATTTATTGAGCATCTCCCGCGAGCTAAATCCGTGACATGTTTTCTCTTGTGAACGAGCAAGCCAACCCGGAGGGAGGTGTTGTTAGCATCCCCCTTGCCTGGGCAAAGGAGCTGAAGCTCAGAGAGGTTGCGTAATTTCCCCAAAGTCAGCCAGCCAAAGGGGTTAGAACCCCTGATGAGAAGGGAAATCGTCCTAACTGCAGACGTCTGGGTTCAGCCCTGGGACATTCTTGTTCAGAAGTCTTGGGAGACCCAGAAATGGTCTGGGCATTGCAGGCAACCTCCCGGCCAGGCTTGGGTCAGTGGTGGAAACCCTGAAGTTCTGGGTTTAGACTCAGAGCTCCTCTGGGGTCTGCATCCTCGCCGTCTTGCTGCTACGTTTCAGAATCGAGACACGTATATCATGATGGTCTCTGTTGCTTGGACGTTTAGGGTAGAATTTATTTCCTTATCAGATTTGCCTCAGAATCGACATTTTGAAGAGTGGGTTCTGCCTCTAGTTTTTTTGTTTGTTTGTTTTTGTGTTTGTGTTTTTTGGCTGCGTTGGGTCTTCATTGCTCCGCAGGCTTTCTCTAGTTGCGGTGAGCAGGGGCTACTCTTCGTTGCGGCGTGTGGGCTTCTCATTGTGGTGGCTTCTCGTTGTGGAGCACGGGCTCTAGGCACGCAGGCGGGCTTCAGTAGTTGTGGCTCGCGGGCTCTAGAGCGCAGGCTCAGTAGTTGTGGCTCACAGGCTTAGTTGCTCTGAAGCATGTGCAATCTTCCCGGACTGGGAATCGAATCCCTGTCCCCTGCATTGGCAGGCAGATTCTTAACCACTGCACCACCAGAGAAGTCCCTGCATTTTATCTGACATTAACCAACTTAGCCATGGTTTACTCACCACTCACTTCACGTATTTAAGGTTTTTCTTGAGGAGACTAAGGCTCCTCAAAGCTGAGTCCTGCTTCATTCACATCACCCACGAGGGTCCAGCATCTTCCAGAATCTGGGTCATGGGGTCCACCCATGCCATGTGTATATCCTGACCACCAGATACACCACTCACGGGACTCGATATTAAATGAAAGATTTAGGTGATCAATCAATGAGTCTTTGGGTTCCTGACCAAATCTTTCCACCATAAATTGTAGAATCTCGACGTTTTAGTGAACCAGATAGGAAGCCCACTTCTGCAGGTCAGAAGTCAGAGGTGATTCAGGTTAAGGAGCCGCTGTGCTTTGCTGGTGGTGACTGAGCCCTTGAGACGGGGCACACGGGGCTGTCAGATCTCCTGGTGACACGACCACGCCACGTACCGCGGGACCTTCTCATGTTAAATCACGTTGTGACCTGCTGTGATCCCAGCAGGTGTTCCCCAGGAGATGATGCTCCCATTCTCATCCGAGCCCACGAACACCTTGGACAGGAGTCTGTGGAAACTCCCGCCTCCCCCAGGTGGCTGCTGGACTGAGGACACGGGGGGAGGAAGCTGCCACACGGGGTGAGAATTGGGCTGTGTTTGCCTGCGATGCTGACACCATGATGCTCGAGGACGCAGGACGGTCCAAAGTCCGGGGACCGAGCAGCTGGCTCCCCTCCTGCGGCCGGATTACGGCTTTCCTTTATCTGCAGGGAGCATCCGACGGTGCTGAGGGCATCGTGGGTGTCATATCCTTACAATGCCACTCCTGTCATAACAGATGGACTCAGTCTCTTCCTCACTGGCGTCCGTCTTCCGTATGACGTCTCTTCCAGCTGGAAGAGGAATTGACTGGACCCTCTTAGCAGTCAGGGCTTTGGTCGTAGTTGAATGTCGGCAGGGAAGTGATGGCCTGTTTGGATGAAGAGTCAGCAGAAGTGGCGGCTGGGCTGTTACTCTGACAAGCAAACATGGGACCCGAATATGGTGAAGTTTGTCCCTGTCCAGCTGCCCTGTGAACACGGTTCTGTGCCAGGGATGGCAAGTGCCCTCCTGGAGCCTCAGATCTGCGTGGACACGGCCCCAGCGGCACGGTAGGCTCGCCGTGGCTCCACGGGGTCATCCCAACTCCCGACCCCCTTCCAGCTTTAAGCCTGAAAAGCTGACACGTGGCTGGAACCTGGGCTCAGCCGTCAAAGCCCTGGATGGGCAGCCGCGGAAATCCACACGGTCTTCCTTGCTCTCCGGTCCAAGAAGTGCAAACTCCGGTCCCGTTTTTGCTAGTTTCCACCAGATGGTCTTTCAACATTAGAACATAAGTCACACCCTGTCACTAGATCCCGGGGACCTCCCCATTCAGGGCCAAGGTCAGAGCGCTCAGGAGGGTCCCGGGACCCTCTGTGGGGGGAGCCCCTTACCCCTCCCACCGGTCACCCGCGGCCGCCCCCCTCCTCCGGGACCCGGCCAGGCCTCCCCGTGCTCCGTCAGCGGACAGCCAGGAGCCCTGTCCCCGTGCCAGGCCAGCCCCTTCCCGCTTCGCGTCCCTGCGCCCGCCACCCACCCGCTCCGCCGGGCCGTGTCTGGCGGCCCGCCTGGAATCCCGACAGCCTGGAGGACACAGAGGGGCACGTTCGCGCTCAGCCCATCCCGCCTCCCCGCCAGCATGCACCGTGTGTTTTGTGTCGCCCGCCCGTCAGGTCGACACGGCTCCTTTACGAGGCGGCGGCCTGCGCGTAAGGCTTCGCCCGCACGTGACACCGCACCGAGCGGGCACTCAGCAAAGCCCGGGGCCGAACCCGCGGGACCACAGGGCTGCCGCCGGCCGGGCCCCCCGCGCCACCGCCGGAGCAAGCCCGTCACCCTGTTAGTCCCGAGGCCTCCGCCACCGCCGCGAAGCCCCTTCCCAAGGCTCTCGGGGCCCCAAGCCTCAGGCGGTGGCGGCATGTTTCTGAGGATGCGCCTCGTGCCCCGGGGTCTGTGGCCTTCCTGCGAGGAGCTGTCAGCGGGCCCGGGACGCTCCAGCGACCGGCAGACGGCGAGCGACCGGAGGCCACACACGTCCCTCCTGCCAACTGGAAGTCGCCTCGGGCTTAGCCACGGCCTGGAAGGGGCAGAAGCGGGTCGCTCCGAACGGCGGCCCGAGGAGGAGGCTCCGCGGCGTTGGGCGGCCAGCGGAGCCCTGGGCGCCGGGGCGGAGCCCGCTGCCCTCAGCCCGTCTGCTCAAGGCCCAGCCGGCTTCCGGCCCTCCCGGCTGTCTGGCTTCCTCACAGGTGAGCTTGGCCTCGGTCAGAAGGCAGCCCTGGACGTGGGCGCCCCCCGACCTCCCCCGGGAGGGAGCTGCAGCCTCACGTCTCCGAGAGGGAGGCTCTGAGAGGCCTGGGGGGAAGGGCCACTGCCGGCCCCCCTGCGAGTCCAGAACCTTCCCTTCCCTCTTCCGTGCGGCTCAGGCCCGGGGTGATGGCGCCCGTCCCCTGTCAGAGCCCCTCCTGAGATGTCGGGTGCTCCGAGCGAGGCCGTCTTGTCACCAGCGGGGGGGCCGGGCAGAGGGCGTTGTACCCGCTCCACGGTCACAGCGGCTCCGGCCACGCGTCCGTCACCCCATCGTCCGGAGGACAAGCCGAGCCTTAGGGAGCCCGGGGGCCCAGGTCACTCACTGACGGACGTGGCTCTGCCGTCCGTGTTAACCGATGCGACGGGTGCCCGTGGTCCCCGGGGCCTCTCGTCCATCCAGCCATCTTCCCCTCGTGTCCCCTTGGCTACTGCCGGTTCCCTCAGGGACGGAGGTGCTACTGTCTGACCTTCCAGGCCCCCGTGCCTCCCGGGCCCCGGCTGTACCCACGGCGACCCCGTCGCCCGAGGGGTTAAGCTCCCCGAGGGGCCCCGGCCTGGCACCCAGCACCGCACCTGTTCAGGCGGGCCCTGGAGAAGCGCTTGCCCGGGCAGGGATGGCATATGGGGCAGTGGCTGCGGAGAGGCGTCACGGGGACGGGCCAGAGGCCGGCAGTCCCAGCCCTGTCCCCGAACCCACCCCTACGCCGCCTGCCTTAAGAAGGTGCCTTACCAGCCTGAAGAGTTTGGAAAGCGTGCCCTGGGCGTCGTGCCCCTTGAGGCCCTTGTGAGCCGATTTGTAGTCGGAAGCTCTGCCCCCGTAACCGAATCCCGGCTTCTGGCCCTCGGCTCCCTGCAAGAGAGGATGGCTGCGCTCAGTCCGTCCATCCGGCCTGGGCGGCACAGGCCCTTCCCATCTGCTTCCCTGGAGGCGTCAGCAGCCTTCAGACTTTGTGAAATGTGGGGGCTCCTACCTTTCTAACATGCAAAGACAAAATTCCCAATTCTCCAGCTTGGAGGAGCCTCTCCAGGACGACCAGGACCAGCTCCCCTGGCCACGGCCTGGGTGCCCTGAGTGTGGACGGTGAACTGGGACCAGGGTCCTTCCCGGGGCTCTAGGCTGGGAGCCGGTCACCATAGAGGGGGGAGGTCCCGGCTAGGAAGCCCTGTCCCCCAGGCCGTGCACCTGGGCACAGCCCCAGAGCCAGCCACCTGGACAGGTCTCAGCAACCCCACGCCCTGGCTGTGTGACCTTGGGCAAATGTCGGAACCTCTCTGAGCTTTGGTTTCCTCCTCTGTAAAATGGGGATAATGGATGCTCTGCTCTGAGAATGGAGCCTGCAGCTCTGAACTTTCGAGCTTGCTGTTGTTATGTGAAGTGGGGTTCCCCCGGCAGTCCCCAGCCCGGTCTCCAGCCGCCCCGGGAGCCCCTCTCACTTCAGGGAAGATGGAGAAAGTTGCCTTCGTGATACGTAGCAATGATAAGTGATTACTGAAATGTAAGGATATGTGTGTCTCTAGGACCAGTCTGCATTCTAATGCGCTTTAGTTTCAAAGGGAAACTTCCACTGTGAACACAAGAAAGGAATGGGGGAAACTCTGGTGCTCAGACGCAAGGAATGTTAGCCTTTGGGGGTAACGGGTGTCCAGCCTGGGGTGCGACATTCCTGGGGGGGTGAACCACACATCCTGTCTGCGTCACAGATCTTATGCAATGGACAGGCTCTGAGGTCTCACTTCACGTTTTGCCAACAAAATGTAGGAAGCTCTCTGTCAGGCCTCTCCTGAGAATTCTATACACAAAATAAAACCGTCTCCTGATCGAGACCCCAGAACCCTTTGCCTCAGGCTGCAGCACTTTCCAATTTCACGAGGGTGCCTTAGGGCTGGAAGGAGCTTGGGAAACCATGGGATCTATCCCTCTGGTTTAGGCTCCAGAAGCTTCCAGATTCCTCCAGTCCACCCCTCTCGTGTTTGAACTGAAGCTGGACCAGGGCCATCTGTCCAGACACACCTCCTGCCCTCCACCCCCAAGCTACTTCTCTTCAGCCCAGGTTTGGGAACAGACTCAGCTACTTTCATGTGAAGGTTTGGTTTCAAGGGTTATCAAGTGTGCAAGGGACAGGGGCAGTGAAGATCCAAGACCGCATACGAGAGGAGCCCAGCACTGCCCTTGAATCTCAGAGGTTACCATGGACACGCTCGCTCCATCATGGTCCAGGGTCAGGGGGATGGTTAAAGAGGACTGAGCCAAAGGACAGACACAAGAGTTGTAGAGATCCATGCTTTCCCATGCAAGTGCTAAATCGGTCTCTTACTCTGCTGTTTTCTCCAAAAATAAAGAGCTTCTGAGAATTATATTCAAGGATTGGTTTTCAGATTAATAATCTGCTTAAATTTTCTCCTTTCAAACTTTCTTTTTTTTTTTTTTTTTTTTGCGGTACGCGGGCCTCTCACTGCTATGGCCTCTCCCGTTGCAGAGCACAGGCTCCAGACGCGCAGGCTCAGCGGCCATGGCTCACGGGCCCAGCCGCTCTGCGGCATGTGGGATCTTCCCGGACCGGGGCACGAACCCGCGTCCCCTGCATCGGCAGGCGGACTCTCAACCACTGCACCACCAGGGAAGCCCTCCTTTCAAACTCTTGGTCACTTATATCTTTGGACAACCTAGAATTTACCAAAAAACATACAACATAGTTTAGAAAAATGGTGGGACTTTCAGGAACTCCAAACGGGAAGACAGTCGTGTGGCTCTAGGAACCCGACAAACCAGCTCTTGGAATACGGAGCAGGATTTTACTTTGGAAAAAAAGAGAAAATTAACAGACATTAGTGGGACCAAACACGGAGACGTGAGAGGCATGCAAAGGCCGTGCTGTTAGCTGCCGGGCTGAAGTGGCCTTTAAACGACTGGAAGGAACATGGTCTTTCCCCTCCCCATCACTCCACGTTCGCCGATGGCTTCGCCCTGGTTCACGCCTAGAAGGTTAGGAGGCAGCTCAAGCGGTTACTAAAATCAGATTTCTGGGTCAAAAGTGGATCTCATTCTTCAACATCATCTTTGTCTCCTGCTGGCACAGAAAGTCAATCATTAATTGTCCCTGAGGGCTGGCCCGTGTCGATTCCCTACGTTATCATCACTTTTCGGCAAATTCATTAGGTCAGGAAAATGCTCACGCGTATGTGTATAAAATGTTCCAGCAAATATCTCAGTTCATACTTCAACGAAATGATGTGTTGGAGCAGTTTATGGAAGCCTCCCCTGCCTTTTCTCTGAGGGTGGCTCCCCAATCCCTCCTTCCTTCCTTTTCTTTCCTTCTTTTTCTTTCTTTCTAAAGTCATTCATTCATTTCTATGATGCTTATTAATTGGGTATCAAGGATATGTAGGCTCTGCACTAGAGATATATTGTGTCTCCAAGGATATTGGAGGATGTGTTTCTAAGGATACTGTGTCTCCAAGACAGACACAGTTCCTGACCTATAGGTTAGTGGTTCTCTTTTTATTCTGGAAATTTTATAAAGTAAGAACTCTATCTAATATTTGCTAGTAAGTATGGTCGATAGATTTAGTTAAAATACAGATAGATAGGCATTTAAATTTGGCTCAGACACAAAATTTTACTAGAAAGTGAACAAATCAGCCATTTAAAATCTTCATGGGTTAAACGAAGATTTTAATCTTCTTTAAAATCTTCTCAGAAACTCCTAAAAAGGTTGTCCTGGATGGCTTGATATCCAAGCTTTAGTTATGACTAAATCAAAACCCACGCCAGAATCTTTTGGATCACTTAGGTTATAAACTGAATGACTGAATTTAGCATCTTTTTGTCTCGTTAGCAGAATCATTTTTTCTCCACAAAATGTCAACATCTGGCAGGGGAGGGAGTGCTGGCTATTTGGACAGGTCCGCACGTGGACTGCGGGGACCCATTTTTCCTCATCTGCCGTTTTGGAAGGAAATCAGGAATTTTCTCGCACATGGAGTCGCTCCTTCCCTGGGGAGGAGCCCAGAGGAGTCTCCTAGGAGCCCTTTGGTGCCTGGGCCCCGGGTCATGGAAACAGGAGCGTGAACCCAGCTGGCAGGAAGGACCGGCTGTGGCGGAAGCAGCGGGGGACAAGCTGGGTGGGATGGGAAGGAAGGTGGGCCCAGAGAGCAACTGAAACAGAGCAGCGCAGAACAGCTGAGTGGCCGTGAGGAAGGAGAGGCAACGGGCGGACGTGCATTTGTCACCTACCCAGCTAAATCTGCTGAGGGACAGTCCTCGCCCCTGTGTGAGGAAAAGAAAAAGAGGGACACGGTAATCAGTGTGGGAAAAACGTTCTCTCCACGAGACAGGAAACGGGACAACATGGTGCTGAGATGGCAATCAGGTTCTGGCACACGCGCCCTATCCCGTGGTTGGCCGTGGCCCCCGGGAGCTGCCCAGGGAGGATGTCAGGTTGGGGATGAGCGGGAAGGGAGCTGGGATGGTGAGCGCTGTCTGCGCAGCAGCAGGCAGGAAGGGGTGTCACGCAAGGCTCAGCCTATCCTACGTGGGCTCCACGTGGCAAGACATTCTGGGATGAAGTCAGGGAGCTCTGAGTCCAGCCCTCTTTTTGATCCATTTAGGGATTTCAGGGAAGGGCTGTAAAGTGATGATGACTCAACACATTGGGAGGTCTTACCTTTCCTTGTGATGGAGGAGGTGTGCGAGGTGTCACCTGCAAAGACACAGGAGAATGGTGAGCGGGGGTGGGGTCCCTCCTTCACAGCAGCCCTGACCCTCCTCGTGAGAGCCTCCTGTTGTCACCATGTCACCTCGTGTTGTCACCTGGCTTGTTGCTAGTTCCCTGCTAGCTCCTGCTTGCTGGGAGGGTCTAGTATCTATTGGAATAAGAAGCCACCCGCTCAGTCTCTGCCTGGTGTCCCCGTTCTGTTTTAGTTGAGAGAGAAATACAGGATTTGAGAATGTGAAAGTATCCAATGCTACCTAGATCTTCCAGAGCACGCAGAAAGTGTTTGAGAGGATGGGAAACAGACCAAAGGCTCTGCAGCCACAGGGGCGATTCCTCTTGGCGTGTGCTCCCCCTGTGACACACCCCCTGTCGCCGGTGATGGAGACGGTGAACAGTCACCACCATCCTCTCTGGGGTGGGCAGTCAAGGGCCCCTGGTATTCGAGCCTCAAAAGGGCCACCCTCAGGTGTGCGACTCCTAAAGCTCCCTATCAACATGAAAATACCATCTTAGATGTCTGCTGCACAGAAAGTTTATAATTAGAGCCTGTGGTTTTGTTTTTGTTTTAAGATGTTATTTTTAGAGCAGTTTTAGGTTTCTAGAAAACTTGCACAGCAATTGCAGAGAGTTCTCGTGACCCCTCTGCCCTGCACACAGCACCCCTGGCTCTCCGTGTGGTCCACTTGTTACAACTGAGCCAATGTCAATACGTTAACCAAAGTCTGTGGACTCTGTGTTGTACATTCTGTGGATTTTGACAAATGTATGAGGTGTCTCCACCGTCATGGGATCATTCAGAGGAGACTCGCTGCCCCCAAATCCCGGGCACTCCTAGTCTATTCATCACTCCTGCCCCCACACCCCTGATCTTCTTACCGTCTCCAGAGTTTTGCAAAGCTTGTATTTTTGAACTAAGCATTTCCTACTAGCTTAGTCTCAAAAGGAGTGAGTTCTTTGGTAGAACTCAAAGTTTTAACACAAAGTTAAGCTGCAGATGCAGCTCAGACCTTGGGACCAGGTGCTGGCCCTGGACTCCCGAGGCCAACCTCACCCTGAGGAAGTGGGAGGCGTCACCTGGGGATATACTCAGACCCCCCCCCCCATCGTGGATTACAGCTGTGTCACATGGAGATATACTCAGACCCCTTGGGGATCAGAGCTCAGTGTCACCTGGGGACATACTCGGGCCCTCATAGACTGGAGCAGGGCCGGGCGCCCCTCACCCCTCTCATCTGCCCCCTGCCACCCGTGGCTGCCACTCACGATGTTCTTGAAGAAGTGTACTACGGGGTTTTCGTCTTGGGGCCGGCCATGCTGCGCCTTCTGGGGCAGGGAGCCGTAGTGGGTGGCTCTGGCCGCGTGGTGTCCATCCTGAAAGACAGGGCGCGTGGTCTCAGGGCAGGCTGGACCCTCTGCTGTCTGGGGGAGCTGCCTCTGCTCCTCTGTGGATCCGGACGCTTTTGGAGACCTGATGCTAAGAAGCTGCTGACGTCACAGGATGCAGCCAGGCGGGTGGGGTCTGGGCGGTGCTGTCCCCACAGGTCCCTCCTCGGCTGACCTCCTGGCCACTGCAAACGCCCCCTTGGGAGCCCTCCCGACGGGAAAGCCAAGTTCAGGAGGGAGCATCGCCAGCCTCCCTGGATGCGGGCTCCACCTTCCAAAGCGCTGACAGAGCCTGCGAGCCGGTGGTCCCAGGAGGAGGGGGACTCGCCCGGAGCCCTGGCAGAGAGGACGGTGCTCGTGCACCCCCCCTGCTACGGGAGTGTGGGAGGTCGTGAGCATGAGGGGATCAGGAAACGTCTGGAAGGTCAGAGGAGTCTCCTGAAAGCCCATCAGGTAAATGCGCCAAAGCCTCGTGCACACCTCCTCCATCACCAGCTCGGCGCTTGTGGTTCAAAAGGACCCTTCCCGTTCAGAAGACACTGTTGCCACTGGAAAGTCTAAATTGGGCTTCTCGAGAATGTAATGCATTTAATGGGCTTAGTTTCACTGGTGATACCTGCACCCCTGACTGGGTTGTCACTGGAGTAACAAGTGCATCGTCCCCGGCACTAGTTATAGGTACGTTGTACCTGGTACTAGTCATAGGTGCATTCTCCTTGGTACAAGTGACAAGTGCATTGTCCTTGGTACTAGTTACAGGTGCACTGTCCCCAGTAGTAGTTATAGGTGCACTGTCTCCGGCACTAGTTATATAGGTGCATTGTCCCTGAAACTAGTTACAGGTGCATTGTCCCTGATACTAGTTACAGGTGCATTGTCTCCAGTAGTAGTTACAGGTGCATTATCTCTGGTACTAGTTACAGGTGCATTGTCCCTGATACTAGTTACAGGTGCATTGTCCCCAGTAGTAGTTATAGGTGCACTGTCCCCGGCACTAGTTATAGATGCACTGTCCCTGATACTAGTTACAGGTGCATTGTCCCCAGTAGTAGTTACAGGTGCATCATCGCTGGTAGTAGTTACAGGTGCATTGTCCCTGATACTAGTGACAGGTGCATTGTCCCCAGTAGCAGTTACAGGTGCATTATCTCTGGTACTAGTTACAGGTGCATTATCTCTGGTACTAGTTACAGGTGCATTGTCCCCAGTAGCAGTTACAGGTGCATTGTCCCCAGTAGTAGTCACAGGTGCATTATCTCTGGTACTAGTGACAGGTGCATTGTCCCTGACACTAGTGACAGGT
>RJWK010011293.1:0-42188 GCA_004363435.1 Platanista minor | reverse complement strand
TGTGATAAAGTGAGAGAGTGGCATGGACATATGTACACTACCAAACGTAAAATAGATAGCTAGTGGGAAGCAGCCGCATAGCACAGGGAGATCAGCTCAGTGCTTTGTGATCACCTGGATGGGTGGGTTGGGGAGGGTGGGAAGGAGGGAGACGCAAGAGGGAGGAGATATGGGAACATATGTATATGTATAATTGATTCACTTTGTTATAAAGCAGAAACTAACACCATTGTAAAGCAATTATACTCCAATAAAGATGTTAAAAAAAAAAAAAGAGCCATTGAGTGAGGTATTTTTACTTATAAAGAACTTCAAGTGGCTTATATCTTAACCACATCCTTTCTGGACTGCCAGCTGTACTTATGCTATCTTTTCATAACCATTGGAATACTATGGCACATTCCTCTCTGAGAACTGCTCACTAGGGAATAGGCAAAGTAAGACAAAAAATATGATATTGAGATCCAAGTTTGCCTCTTTTTCTCTAATACAGACACGTCACCGCTGGCCATGACTAATAATGCATTTAGCACCCTTCCTGCTGTGGAGGGGTAACACCCACTGAGTTTCCAAATTGCTCTAGAAAAGCATGCCAGGCTGGTCTTACTGTCATGTGGCCCTGGGACTTTTCATGTGTCACTCTCTCCTTTGCTCCTGCCTAGCTGGCACCTTGCATGAGTGACCCGTGCAGATGTGAGGTGTGGATGCTCTCTGTCTCTCTTTTGTGCTGGATTTTGGACACATACCACTACAGGGAGAGGAAGCTAAAAGCTCAAGCCTTTTATGTTGAAGTCCAGAGGGAAGCATGTCTATATTTTATTTCTCCACACTGAACATCTGGAAGGTCCCAGAAAAATCATCTTAAATCGCTCTACGCCTATGCTACATTACATCAACTGGGGTTCCGGATAAGAGCCCAGAGAACAGAGCAAAAAAGAGTATATCCAGGAAAAGAAGTGAAAAGAGAAGACGCAGTTAGGATAACTGGAGGGAAAGGTGTGATTTCATACTCTCATAGATTTCTTGTTGACTGGAGGTGTGGCTTTCTAACAAGAACTAACAGGAAGTGATTTTTTTTTACCTTGAATATATATGCATTTTATTAAAAAAAAAAAAGATCAAATAAACAAATAAATAAAATAGTTTCAGGACCTTAAATACATCTAGTTTTATATTTTCTTTTTATTATTTATCAGTAACTATTATTCTTATAATATCTAATGCCAATACGAGGCTACAAGTTCACACATAAAGACTTTAAAAATGATTCCTCACTGAATAGAGCAAAAAAGCACATCCATAATTATTAGCCACTATTAATCAAATCACTGATTATGTGTTGCAGATTTAATATTTTAAAATAATGAACTAGCATTACTTCAGTTGCTCTCTCTTTTTTTTTTAACACAATCCAAATCTAAAAGCTTTGCAGCAAAATTTCTTTGATGTTTGACTCTTGCCAGCATACAAATCCAAAAATGTTGGTGGCAATAGTTTCTACTCTCCTTTTTGAGTTTTTTATTTTTATTTATGTTTTAATTGAAGTTATTAAAATATTATGTAGTATTGAATATAAGTATTACAATATTATGATAGGAAATGATTTGAACTAATAGGAAATATAATTGACTGGGAGTTGATATGTCCAAGTGAAAAGAACTCAAGCACAGCTGGCAGTATAAAGGCTTCTGATCCTGACTCTGAAGAAGAAAATAGTCTCCTCTATCTAGCTGTGGCTGAGAATCTCATGCATGTACATATTCCCAGCATGAAAGAATGACCTTTCCACCCAAAGACAAATATTCCTTCACTAAGTGTATGTGAACGGACACATGACACTAGCATCAAATATATTTCAGAAAGGTTTTGCTAAAAGGTGTGTGTGGGGGGCGGGGGGGGGGGAGGACGATTGAATATTTAGGTATGTAGTATTTATATAGCATCTTATTTTGAGTGGTTACAACCAGAAGGCAGCTTTGGAAAAGCCACTGGTGGAACATAATGGGCATTAAAAACAGGTGCTCCAGCTGCAGACACAGTTCTGCCACCAGCGACCTGATTGTGTGTAAATCACCTCAGATTCCTCATTTTGCAAATAAGAGGTTTGGAAGGACACCCTCTCCAGCCCCTTGTAGCTCTAATCTTCCATGGGGGTAGAGTTATTGCATTTAGCCATTCTAATATCAGATATCTTGTAAATCAGGCCACCAAAGACATCCCAGTGGGTGAATTAGACTCTTCCATTGCAAGTTCTTGCAACTACATGCAGGTTCAGAGAGCCCCGGCCTCTCTCCCAATGCACTGGATTGTTAGACTCTGCCAGTTCCTAATTTACTTCATGAAGAGGCTGAATGACAAATTAGAAGAACTGATGCCTTTAGCCACCACTTAGTTTCCCGGCATCTATTGTTATTCTAACAACAACAAAAAATCCTTAGATGTTATCGTACTTAAATTTTTTTATCTATAGAAACACTTCAAGCACAGCTGTTATTCATTAGGCTCCAGTGGCTGAAAGCATTTGGTTACTACAGGAAAAGGAAAAAAGAAAATCAGTAACGTTTTATTTACAGTCAGACTGCTTTCATTGTGAAATAGTAGAAGTTCTTGAGTTAATAAAAAGATGTGCTGGGTACTAAAAGTCTAAATATGCTTTCTTAAAAGAGTGGTAAATACTGCAGGCACATTTCCCAGATTTTAAGCACTATTCCAATTCTCTTATTTTCCCCATAAATATGCTCACACTTTTTAGCCCATGTGACCAGCTTTTGAATAAGAAAATAAAGTTATATAGGGAATATGCCTCTTCTAAATGGGCATATGTATAATACATGCACACAAGCATGTACATGTACAAAATTTTCATATAAATTTTATAAAGATAATTTCCACCCTACAAAGAAAACAGCTGTTCTGTGAGATAGTGCACTCCTTAGCTGTGAAAACCTTTAAACAAGCCCCGGATTTTGTTTAATCCAGGAATACCAGAGGAGGAATTCCAGATCCCAGAATAGGTTTGATTCAATCACTTATAAACTCTCTTTCAACTGTGAGTTCAGAGATTCTGTAAGTTACCGTTTTCTCCTTAATTCATTTTAGAAATTGACCCAACCTTTTTGCTGTGTTTCATTTGTTGGCAGGGACTATAACAAACACAAGTGAGAAACTAAAAGCTTGTGATGCTGAAATCTGGATACATTTGAACCTGGGATTTTGGACACATTTGCACCTGGAAACCAAAGTATGTGGTAATAAAATCCTTTGTGGCAGCAACCTTCTTCCAAAAAAAAAACTGCAAAATGCTATATAAAACTAAAACTCTATGGTATCTATGTGTGGTGAACAATACTATTCCCGCTTCTCAGAGGCAGAAAACATGGAAATTAGGAATCCAATGTTTGAAATAAAATGGAATTATTACTCCCAACCATTTTATTTTGTAGACAAAAACCCACCTGCAATTTATACTATGTAGACTTGTTTCTTTGCTACTACTGATACATCTCACTTTCCTCCAATCAGATCAGATTTCTGATTGTCTCATCTCAAAATTTAGTCCAATTCAAGGTCTGATCTTCTCGTCTTTTTAATTCAATTTCCAAGAAATTCCAAGTAATAAATGGCCCCATCAACCCCATTACCCATCCTCCATCATACCAACTGTACTATCAAACGTCTCATTCCTAAAAGTTCTCCTTTTAAGAGTCTGGCTTAGCAATTTCTACCTAGCCACACAAATTTTCAAATTATTTACAATGGTAATTGTTGAATTTAGTGGAGGTTAGGGGTACGGGAAGAGGGGGATCACAGCCCAGCAAGAAAGTTAACTGTTGTTCTTTCCTGGTCCCCTTCGTAAGTAAGGCACTGCTGTCATATTAAATATCCTGTTTCCTGAAAACATGACTCTGAGATTGGTATGTGCGGGAAGTTACATCATAGCAGAATTCAGTCTCGTTGACCCTAAGTGCACCCATATTCCAGCTTTTGCCCTCTGGCCCCACCTCCTTAATCACATTTGCATGCTGTCTCCACTCTTTATAGTAATATTTAGAAGTTTTCTACAGCATATTTTATTGTGCAAGTCATTTATCAACGCTATTTCATCTTTTCTCACCCTCGTTCCTTTGAGGTAGAGCCCCGTGATTAGTAATAATAACAAAACCATGCTATTTGGCTTTTCTGTTGCTTCTGTCTCCTGAGAACTCTACACATATTAACAACACACACTGTTCTCCCAAATGGCTTAGGTCACAGAAGGAGCAGGGAAGAATGCTATGACTAGCCTAAGTGGAAAAAATTGAAGGTTGGGTTGGAAATGAATCAAGATGCTGGTGTTAATATGCCCAACTATTTAGGAAAAGTTCCAGGATCACTTAATGATGAAAAGCAATAAGGCTGTCAAAATTTGCCTGGAATATATATAGGATTAAGCAAGCTCCTAAAGTTTCCCAAGGTACTTCAAGGTCAAGGACTTTCTGCAGAAGGTAAGGCTTTTTGATGATATACAAATTCCAAAAGCCCCAAATGCAGAAAAATGTAAGAGAGGTAGGGGTGAGTGTGTGTTGGGTGGTGGTGGGGAATTAATTAGTTAAATATTTCTTTAACTTATTTCCATGAAAATTCTCTACTGAACCCATTTAAACCCTCAATTCTTGTCACAGACTATCATTTCTTATCTTAAAAAAAAAATTATTCCACAACTAGGACAAATCTAATTCTTAAATAATAAGAGAATACTAGCGACCTGAAATAAAAACAGCTTTGATTTTTCATCAGATACATGTAATGCATAACTTAATAATAATAATAAGGTTATAATGCTCATCATAATGTAGGGTTATAATAATAATGTAAGGTTATTATTTTTTTAGTTTTTAAATTTTTTGCGGTATGCGGGCATCTCACTGTTGAGAGCACAGGCTCCGGACACGCAGGCTCAGCGGCCATGGCTCACGGGCCCAGCCGCTCCGCGGCATGTGGGATCTTCCCGGACCAGGGCACGAACCCATGTCCCCTGCATCGGCAGGCGGACTCTCAACCACTGTGCCACCAGCGAAGCCCATTAATATAAATGCATATTCTTGTCCAGAAATATAACTCCTACTCCAATTTTGGACTTCCAAGATAAAAATAACTCCTGTATCAAATACTTTGTTCCTCTCTTGTAACATCACTTTCCATTTAACATTATATTTATTTTGTGTTTATCTAATCTATAGCCTAGATTCTAGTCCCATCCATCAGCTCAAGTTTCTTGAGGGACAAAGAACTTTGTGTTCTCAGAGTGCTTAACACAGTACCATGTACATATGTTGGTGCATTAAATATTTCTTGAATTAATGTTGCAATGAGGTAGGTTTAAGGGTTGTAATAAGGCATTGCTTCCCCCACCCCAACAGAAGGTCGAGTGGTCCCCTGAAACCTGCAGCTAGAACCCTGTCAGCCCCCAGAGCACAAGGGTTAAAATATTTTCATTTTACATTAAACCCTTGGGACTGTGCTCCTTTATTTTTATTTATTTATTTTCAATTCTGTATTTGTCACTCACACAAGAATAGGGGAGGAAAAAGAGGGAGAGGAAGGAGAAGGGGGAAGAAGGAAGGAGAGGAGGAGAAAAGGAAGAGTGGGGGAGGGAATGCAGACGAATGGGGGGAGAAGAAGGAGAGGAAGAAAAGATGGGAACTGGGGAGAACAAAATAATTCAATGTACCTGAAATAATAGCAAAAACATGAGAAAGAAAAAAAAAAGGAAAGAAGGGAGGGAGGGAGGGAAGGAAAGAGGGAGGAAGGGAAGAAGGAAGAAGGAAGAAATGAATGTAATTTCTTCTAGAAGTCAGAATTCATTTGAGTGGCAACTCTATAAAAACAAGTTGGTTCTCATTACTTGGGTTAAATTTGACCTGATTAAATCCATCGGCAGTGTCTAAGACATTACTTTATATTTCATGCCTAAGTTGGCTAATAAACATTTTTTAACCCAATCTGAGTTTGCTTGCTGGCACCCAACCCATCTGCTTTATTTCATTTTATTCAACAAATGCTTTTTAAGGAACAATTTCCCAGGTCTGTGATGGGCAATGGAAAAATAGTGGCGAACAAAACATGTCTCTTACTTGAAGGGATTACCCGACTCTCTCCACAGCCATCTGAAACCCAAACTAGTGCTATTATCCATCCCCGAATTTTGTCAAGCAAGCATCTTTTTCATCACATTATCCTCTCTAAATTCATTTTGTCTGCCCAGACAAAACCATTAGTACTTTCTCCCTGCCATCAAACCTTTTCTGATGGACTCTCTCTGATCAATCCCTGCAGTCCCTGGTTCTGACCCCAATGGCAGTGCTTGCATCAAGCCAACTTACTATTCTCTCTCCAGGCTCTTACATCTTCTGAAATTTCCGACTCTCTGAATAGTTTCTAAATTTGTTTTTATTCAAACTCTTCCAAGAATCACACGTCCAGACCCTTCTGACACAAAATCCAGGTGGCCCATATTTAAACCATCCTGACCCCGTAAAAACATTTGAATGTTTAAACCCAATTTATATTACAATTACTCTTATCACAAAAATTCTCCTATATAGGAGGAGGTGGCGGGTTTTGCCAACAGTATATTCTCTTACATTTTCAAACCCAAAAACTAGGTTACTAATGTTACTAACTACCAAGTTTGCTTTTGGGTATGACTATGACTAACTCCTAAGACCCAACCAACTTTTCTTATACATACCACACATACTTGAACTGTCTGTGGTGGCAAAATAGACTGTTATATATAAAGGGAATTCTCTTCTCCCAATCCGTTCTAAGTGATTAACATCTATTCATCTTTCATTATTCAGCCCAAAGTTCGCATCTTCCATGTAGTTCTTCCTTAGCCATTTGGCTGACAACTTCATCCTTTGTGACTCTTCTTTATCTTGCCTTGATGCTGACTCCATCCTAGAATCCATGACATGTTGCTGATTTAGGATTCATATGTCTGCCTCTTCTAAACTATGCGGTCCTAGTGGGCAGGGCCCAGACGTTATACAACACAATATTTTTAGTGCTTATAACAGTGCGTTCAACATTGTAGGTACTCTGTAAATGGTGAATGAATGTGAGAGATGGGAGGAGGGCAGGTCTTGTATATTATGAAATACTAATCAAAAATGGCTAGCAGGGCTTCCCTGGTGGCGCAGTGGTTGAGAGTCCGCCTGCCGATGCAGGGGACGCAGGTTCGTGCCCCGGGTCCGGGAAGATCCCACATGCCGCGGAGCGGCTGGGCCCGTGAGCCATGGCCGCTGAGCCTGCGCGTCCGGAGCCCGTGCTCCACAACGGGAGAGGCCACAACAGTGAGAGGCCCGCGTACCGCAAAAAAAAAAAAAAAAAAAAAAAAAAAAAAATGGCTAGCAGAAGCTACAGACCTTCTGGTAGCTCCTGAATTTTCCAAGTGAAATATTGCCTGAAATCTGGTGAGAAAAGTGTTTCATACAGATAATGAATGCCAACCTAGCCTTTCTCAGCCAAAATACAGCCAAATAGTTAAAACGCCTTCCCTTTTTAAATTTATCTGTCTTGTGACATAACCCAGCCTCAGGGCCCCAAGCTCCCCACATCTCACCTCATATCGCCACCTGGTGTCCAAAAGCAAGTAAAATATCTAAGAAATGAAAAGGATTTTTCTTGAGCTGATAAATATCAGGACCTTAGAATCATATATTGAAAGTTTAAAAAAATCACATGCTTCTTGGCATAGACTTCTGGTCACAAACATAAAGATTAAGTGCACAAAACTCCCTCAAAGCACAGCCTGTTTCCACTCACATCTTCACACAAGAAAAGAATGCTGTCAATCTTTTCAGTTCCATGGACTACCTTCCCCCCACCATAGATTCCATGTTTTAAAAACTTTACCGGAAAATAAACTATCATTTGTTATTTGCATTATTTGCATTAAGTAAACTCAAAATTGTCAGTCTATGGTGTCGTTTAGCCTGTGATAGCCAGGAATATCATCATTCATTATGCATTCAATCAGCTCTTTAATGAGTCCCTACTGTATTCTAAGAGCTATACAATGCTCCACAGAGTGACAGTAAATTAATATCAATCCAATCAAGAAATCTTAAAGTTTTTTCTTTGTCTGTAGAGAGTAAACATATATTTTCATTAGGTGTTTTGAAATAACTGAAAATTAGTCAAGTTTTCCTATCACTGCCCCTAAGAAGCTGGGGAATCTGAACTTGGGTACCAGTGGATAAGGAAAAAATGGATCCTGATGGATTGAATACAGCTTCAAATCAATAATTCCTGAAAAAAAAGTCTCAAATGTCTACTTTTTATTCAGATTATCTTTCATCTGGTTTTAAATATGTAATTGGTTGTTAAGGCATATTGATGATAATTTTATTAAGAACTGAAAATGCATAGCTAAAGAATAATATGAATTTTACTTGAACTAGGGTCATCACGAAATCATCAAATGAGTTTCAAAAACAAAATCAGCAATTACATAGTGAAGATATAGGAGCCGAAAAATACCTAGATCAGAGATTCCTAGTCAACAGTCCTCAGAGCAAAGACAAAGCTTTCAAGGTTGCAATATAAAATGGGGAGGAAATAAGTACGAAGCATTGAGTTTCTTCATAAGTTAAATGCACCCATATGTTTTATTCTGAGATTATAGTCATTATATTATTTTAGTGCTATAGTATCCTCTTCTTCATGAAACAGTATAGTCAGAAAAGAGTAGGAAGTTTATATAAATGTCCTTATTTGGCTAAATAAGTAAGAATGCCCAGAATTTTTTGAATAAAATTTTACAACTAAATAAATTTCTAAAGCCTAGATTATCCCAAGCATGAATCTGAAATTAATTTTGAAGGGCTAAAAGTTGGGAACCCTCAAAACACACCTGGCTTTGTGTTATCTTTAAGAGCAAAATTTTAAAATCCAATTGCTTTTTCAAATGAATTGGTTAAAAAAAAAAAAAGGCAATGTCTAACAAAAGTAGAAAAAAAAACCCAAATACCTCCATTTTTGCAAGTATAGCCCAATTCCACAGATATCTCTTTACACCATGTAACATTACATTTTTCTGATCCACGTTGTACTCTGAGTGCTAGTGTTTCCCTTTAGTGATTTTACACCGCTTCGAGGTCCAAATTCAGCAGGCAGTTCTAGGCTTTATCTCCCAAGATCTCTAGGTTAATAGATTTAATAATAATAATAACAATAATAATTTTTAGAGAGGTACTCCACTGGATTTAGCGGTCACTCAGCAAATATATAGATATATAGCCTAGATGCTTTGACTTTTAAATCATAGAGTAAGCAACATGTTGCTTCTCAAACAAAATATGCTTGATCCTTAGCTTTAAGCAAAATCTATTTCTCTCCCACCCGTTCTCTTTCTCCCTCCTTCTTTTTCCCTCTCTCTCACCACAAAGCTTTCTGGAGTGAGTAGAAGTATTTGGTCACTTGCTCTCTGACCCCAGAGTCTCCTGAGACTATATATTCATTTTAAGAATGAGTCCCTTTAGTTACCTAAAGTGTCCTCGGACTAAATTGTTTCCAGATGTTTACAAATATTTCAAGGAAATATTCACACAGTTTTTATGGCTGAGTGATAAAGGACTCCACAGTGTCTGCTCAACTGTAAAATAAGGATCAAGTGCTTATTATAAAATAACTTCCATTCTGCAAGTATTTGCTACATGCCAGGCACAGTGCTAACCACGGTCAATACATTATCTCACTGGATGCTCACAATAGCCCTCCCTATATGGGAGGTTTTGTACTCCTCGTTCTGGAGAAAAGGAAGGTGGGGCTCAGAGAGTAACCACAGAACATGAAGTGAGGGAATGGGCTGCTATACTAAGTTCACATTCTTAGCCGGTGGGCCCTGCCTCTCTCTCAGAGCAAAGCTCTTCTCCTGTTGGCTTAGCGCAGGATACAGAGGAAAGAATTCACAGAAGTTGTGGAGCATCCCTGAACATCCAAATAAATTTCCTTTAAGAGGTGAGAGAGAAAGGTTTGTAGACCAAGAGTCCACCTTGTTTAATATCCATGAGTACTTCCCACAGACTTGTTCACCAAATATAGCAACAGACTGTAAATGTATGACGCCAACACTTTCTCACTGTTTAAAAACCAGGGCTTCCCTGGTTGCGCAGTGGTTAAGAATCTGCCTGCCAATGTAGGGGACACGGGTTCGAGCCCTGATCCAGGACGATCCCACATGCCGCGGAGCAGCTAAGCCCGTGAGCCACAACTACTGAGCCCACGTGCCACAATTACTGAAGCCCGTGCACCAAGAGCCCGCGCTCCGCAACTAGAGAAGCCACCACAATAAGAAGCCCGCGCACCGCAACGAAGAGTCGCCCCCGACTCGCCGCAACAAGAGAAAGCCCGCGCGCAGCAACCAAGACCCAACGCAGCCAGAAACAATAAATAAATAAGATAAAATAAATAAATTTGTTAAAAATAAATAAATAAAAATAAAAAACAGCTTTCACGTATGGAGTTTGAAATTTGCCTGTTTAGTGTTTATATTGTTCTTCACTCACAATATTCTGACCTTTTAAAAAAAGAATCCTAAGTGGTCAAGGTGACCTTTCTAAAAAAGAAGCTCTTAATATCATTGAAACTATGCTTTTTGTTTAACTGTGTTACTCTGGAAAGAGCCTAGTATTAATTTAAAAACGCTTAAATGACTTGTATTTGGGGTGGGGATGAGGAAGTGTCCAATCAATTATTGATTGTTCTAACTAATGGAAAGAAGCAAGCCATAACCATTTACAAGGTACTCAGTGAATGTTAGTTCCACTCCCCAAAACAAAAGGTAGTACAGAAGCCTTCTGTATTTACGCTTGAAAAATATTATATAGTTTCTTTGTTTTCGTTTACCTAGGAAGTATACATTTCTAACAAGTTTTGCCTAGGTTTAGTTTCCAGATGATTTGGGGTTCTCAACGTGCAGTCTCTGGGATAATGAAATGAAGTACCTCTGGAGTGTGCAAGTTAGAGACAGCAACCATAGACGTTAAAAGAATCCACCAAGTGGGAAATCCATATGCAGGCAATTAAGAGGTGAAGCTGTTTGCTCTGGAAATGTCTCTCCTGGAATTGAGCGCACAAGCTGCTGCAGCCGCCTGTCTCCTACCGATGTTAAATGTCATCTATTCATGCCACCTCTTCCTCTGTTCTCATCAAATAGCTACCCTCCTAAGGCTAGAATTTGAATGAGTGTCAGAAATTGCTGACCTTGCCAAGTCACATTTTCCTTAGTCCCACTCCCCAAGGCACCACAGAACTCTCAGACTTTTGACCTTGCTGAAAACCATGGGATTATTTGAATGAGTTCTCTTCCCCACTTCTCTCCTTGCCCCCTTTCCAGGGTCCCCAATAGCTCCTTTTAAAGAAAAGCTGGGTTATAAAATGCAGAGCTGCCCGCTTTTGCCCTCTTACATTTTCTGGTCCTCTAAAAGCCAGCATTTTTTCCAAGCTGACATTCTCCACTCACCAGACCATATTTCTTAAAAAATATCTGGAACACAAACAGCAACTTGTTTTTTGTACCCTTGACTAAAAATCTACCAGGCTTTTTTTTTTTTTTTAATGTAATGTTGTTTCAAATCATTTTTAAGTGAGCTTAATGCTGGTGAAAGGTGCCTAGATTGACAGCCTGGAGGCGGAGGGTCTATATTTTTAACTATAACAGAGTGAAGCAACCTCAGCTACTGCCAAGGAAATTCACAGGCCTCACCCTTCTGCTTGCAAGCGTCCTTGTGGGATTGAACAGGTACATGTCCTTTTGAAATTTGCTTGCTTAGTGTTTATATTGTCCTTAACTCACAATATTCCAACTTGTTAAAAAAATCTACTACACCCAAGTCCCATTCAAATGCTGCCTTTTCCAGGAAACCTTTCCTCATGTACCCCTGCTAGTTTGAAAAATCCACCGTCTGATTCCCTAGCAGTTTGTTACCCTTCTGTTATACTAGAGTCTTATAGTAGTGTTGATCAGACCTCAAACCACATACATCTTTTTTCTTTTAATTTTTATTAGGGTATAGTTCATTTACAATGTTGTGTTAGTTTCTTCTCATATACATCTTTTCTTCCATGTTGTGCCCCCTTCAAGACTCCATTAAAAAAAAAAAAAAAGACAAATCAAGCATGCATTATCATTCCATTTTACAGATGGGTAATAGAGGCCAAGAGTGGCACACATAGGCAGGACTGAAATCTAGATGTTCTGATTTCAAATTCCAAATTCTTTTATTCTTCACCTACCAAAACAAATATTTTTTAAACTTCCTAGTCTGGATGAAAGCACTGTAATTCCCAAATCATCTTCCCTCTTAACTGTGTCTTGCAGATTGCCTCCATAAATCCTTTGGCTTGGAATCAGCCTTCTGAGAACTGCTGAGTTGTTCCCTAGTCAGCTACTAGTCAGGACTTGAATTACCCTTTGACCAGCCTTCCCAGGTCTGAGCTGACTATGACCGGCCTTGTCAGGCTGCAGGGCTTCCCCACTTCACACTGTCCTCTGTGTTCCCCTGCATCAGGAGATGTGCAGGGCTAGTTCCAGCCACCACTGGTGGTAAAATGATTTATCCTGACCCAATTTCCTCTGCTCCTTTTTTCAGATCATTAATAAAGACATTAGTGGAAGCTCAGAAGAAGTGAGAAGCCTAATAAAACCTCAAATAAGCCCTGTTGCAAAGCCAATATTTCAGCCTCAGGAAAAATATTGTCAAAATTCCCTGTGTTAAGAAATTAATAAACTGTCTCTGAATTCTAGTCTCAAAGTTAGGGGACTGTCATCTTATTCCAAGGTTCGGTTTATATGAAGTCCAGTTTTTCTTTCCAACTACTGAACTTTTCTGTGTGGTCTGTTTAATTGATTGCATACTTGTACATTTATGCTGACTATAACATCATTTGCCAAATAACTTGAAAATCATGAGAAGTATTAGAAGGTTTAGAATGCTGATGAAGATGCGATAATGAGGCATTTCTTAACTCTCGTGGTACTATAAGCTGCACAATGCTTAAAGTACTGGAGGTCCAAAATATTCTTTAAAAGCAAGAGGAGATGTTGAAAACATATTTTTGGTTACCAGGGGGTAACGGGGGAGGGGGGAGAATAAATTGGAAGATTAGGATTGACATATACACCCTACTATATATAAAATAGATAAATAATAAGGACCTACTGTATAGCACAGGGAACTCTGCTCAACACTCTGTAATGGCCTATATGGGAAAAGAATCTAAAAAAGAGTAGATATATGTATAACTGATTCACTTTGCTGTACATCTGAAACTAACACAACATTGTAAATCAACTATACTCCAATAAAAATTTTAAAAAATAAATAAAAGCAAGATGTATCTATTCAAAGTTTCTTCTTTCCAACTAGTGGTTTCTTACATGTTTGAAATTCTTCCTCCAGTTTAGAATCACTTCAGGTCATAGAAAATTCCATCTGTAAAGAACTGTAAGGAAAGATCTGATCAAGCCCCTGTGAGACAAGATGGCTGCCCCGAGAAACAGGCATGTAGAACAGAAGACAGGAAGGAGTTGCAGTTGCTATTGAAAGTTTGAGCTGGCACCACCTGGTAGCCTGAGGTACCCTTGAGTGATGGGGAAAAGAGAAGGAAAGGTATGGAGGACTGTGATCTCAGGATTGGACGTGTTAAAATTACACTGAAGGTGAGCTATGTGAGGGCCAGTATTAGATTCATCTCACCAATTAGATGATTGGCTTTTTGGGCAAAAGCCCATGTCATATGCATCTTTAGTATCCTCCAAAGTGCTTGACATGGTGCCGAACACAATAAATACTTGTTAGCTGGATGACCAGTGGTAGGTAAAATGTTCTGATTTGAGCTCATCTGAACTCTGCATACTATTTCACTGTTTGGAGAAAAGACCTCTCTGATTTCTGACCTTTGACTGCATTAATGCACACACACTAAAGGGGAGGAACTCCAGCCTAGGAAATACAAATAACGTCTCAAGGCATTTCAGTTATCACGTATCTGAATTGTGGTTGCTAGTAATACTACCTTCTGATGTTTTGTTAAATTACAAAGAGGCTGCTTTTGAACTTAAACTTAAAACAGAATCCTTCCTTTCTGGGAAAATTACAGGCAGTACCTGAATTACAGGCTCAAACTTTTCAAATCACAAACTCGAGAAAAAAATTGCCCACATTTCACACTGCACTGCACCCAACCACTCCCTCTTCTTTGTCAACTGATTCCAGGGAGCTCCCTGAGAAAAGGCTTGCAAGTTTGAGAGAAAACCTGGGTAAGGAAATACAGAAAAGATGAGGCTAAGAAAAGTAAAAACCTGGGGTCAGTCCTCCAGGCAAGGCCTCTTATCTACTAAGCCAGCTGGCTCCCATCAGCCTCCTAGGCCCCTATAGTAAGTACAGTCCGGGTGCCTGCCACGGATGCTCAACTTTTCATCCATACAGCTGGTTCAAAACACCATCGCCCCTGACCTGGCCTGTTGCAATAACCTCCTAATTGCTTCTCCTTTCCCCTCTAATATCTATTTTCCATATAGCAGTCATATTGTTCTTTTAAATTCATCAATCAGATTACAAAACTCCCCAGCTTAAATCTCTCCACTGGCTTCCCACTGCCATCACACGTAGAATATAAGCCCTCACTGTGACTGACAAGGTCACTATCACCTGGCCCCTACCTATGTCTATGATCTCATCTGCCAAACTCCTATCTCTTGCTGTCTTCCAGTCACACTGACCTTCTTTCTGTTCCTTGGACCTATCAAGTTTGTACCTGCCACAGGGCCTTTGCACTTGCTGTTCATTCCCACTGCCTGAGAGGCTCTTTACTCTCATCTCCTCATGGTTAGCTCCTTCTTTTCATTATATCCTTGCTCATATAATCCTGTTCATTTCCTTGATAGGACTTAGCATCATGTGTAATTGAATCATTTATCTAGTTGTTCGTTTATGTACAGGTTTATCACCTTTCTTTCCCAGGAGAATGTAAGGTTTATGAGAAGAAACAATTTGTCTTTTTCACTGCTTCATCCCCAATACCTAGAATAGTGACTGGCACACAGCAGGTACTCAAAACATAGTTGACAAACATGAGAAAATGAGTGAGAGGAACAGAAAAGACAGTGGAATGGGAGTCTGTTCCACAATCATGACAGACTTAAACTTAGGCCTCCAACTCTGTTTCATCAGCAAATCTCAGAAGATGGGGCCTTGGGCTGCCCGGGGTTTATTGAGTGTTGGTCCAGATGATGAAAATTCAGTATATCATTTCCCATTAAACTACTGTTCTGTGTGTTTATCTTTATCACTGGGAACTAAGAAAGAAGAGGGGTGAGCAGGATGATTAGGGAACCAAAACCTCAGTCGCATTCTTAAAGAAACTGGGCAAAGAGGCCACAACATAAATGACGTGAGAGCACCAGGAGAGAAGGGCTGAATTCATACATTGGTCAGGGGGTAGGTGCTAAAGAAGGCTGCCAGAGATAAAATTCATCCAGTTCTAAATTTTTCCCAGCACTGGTCTATACCAGTAAAGAGGGAAAGACATCCCTTTCCTCCTCACTGTTGAGCCCCTGAGACACTTCCTTCCAGGACACAACCCTCTGGATGCCTCCATCATCACTACTGTACATCTATATCATACTTTTACTAGTCTGTTGGAGGCTTCCTGGGACCCTAATCACCACTTATAACATTGCATCTGGAAAAATGAGTTTCCAATTCCAAACAACCAAATCAGACTGACTCTTTCAAATAAAACCCTATTCCTTGCTATATTAAAAAAAAAATCATTTCCATAGCAGGAAAGAATATAACCAGAAATTTTGGACCTGTCATTTTGTTTCAATATTTTAATCCAGTATTTAATCCAGTATTAGACCTGACACAATTTAAAAGATTTGTACCACTTGTGAGATAAGGTAAAGAAGATCCATATATACCTGATTTAATCTTCAGTGGACTTGTAAAAACTATAATGATATGCTTTCTATCTGAGAGGATTATAGCTCAGAGGGGCTGGGTGGCATGTTCAAGGTCAGAGCCATGATCAAAATCAAGTCCTTATCTTGAGGAAAGCTCTCTGGCTCTCCTAATCTCTTCTCTAGTACTGTCTTCAGCTCACCCTTTCAGTCAAGTTCATTGAGTCCTGTAGTCAACCTCAACTTTTCTGCTTAACTGTCATTGAAGTATCCAGTGATACGAGGGGTTTTCTTTGCAAAACTATAATTTTCTAAAGGACTATTTGCATTTTTTAACTTGTAAGCCCAGTGAACAGTCCGTACTCCAGTTACAGGAGTCCTGTGTTCCACGGACTAAAGGTCACAGAAAAGCCATTCAGCTCAATCATCTTCTTCCATTTTTCTAGCCACTGGAGGATAAGTGATAGGATAACAGAATACGGGTTACCAGAGGGGTCAAGACAGGTTCTGGTTTTGTCAGAATTAACTTTGAGGCTTTAGGCAAGTTGCTCAGCCCCTTCTGAGTCTCAAAATCCTATTTGTAAAGTGGGCATGACAATATCTACCACTCAGCATTATTGTGAAAATGTAAACAGTATTAAGTAGTATAAATCACCCAGCACAGTACATGGTCATGATGAGTGCTCAATAAATCTTAATTTCTTTCCCTTAGCTCCCTTCCTCCATCGAAAGATCCAAAGACATTAGATAAGTGGTATCATCTCTGAGTCACAGGGCCAAACAGAGAAATATAGAGACTAATCCAAATTCCCTTTGCTAACTCAAGAACCTTCTTTGTTATATCATTGATACATTTGACATTCTTTTGGGTTAATAGGAATAGAAACACATTTTACAGTTACATTATAGAAGTTAATATCACATAGAAGATTATCTTTCTATGGAAGCATTATGGTTGCTACTTAGAAAACTGTATTTAAACCAGGAAGCCCAGTTGTCTTTGGTAACTGTTCAGCCCAAAGAAAAACTCATTGAGAAGGTGAGTCAGCAGGGCTAACTTTCAGGACAATCACAACCAAGGCCAGCATCTGCAAGACCTAAAATATGGGATGTTATGACACTGGGTGAATTACTTCTTACGTACTTAATTATGCAACAAGATTTGCAGGAGCATAACCACATAGTTCCCCTGAGTATACTGCCAGTATGCTCCACAAATGATTAAATATAAAATAAACAATAGCTAACTGTAAATTATGAAGTTGTAATTCCACTAAGGGGGTGCCAGTGATGTCATAAACCATTAGAGCAAAGTTTAGGTCACCAAAGGATCCCAGATGAGCTTAGAGGCCTGTAACTCAGCAGTGGTCTCTGCTGCAGATATGACTCCAGGAAAGCCTTTCCCCTGGGTTTTTGCCCCTTCTCATCTCTGCAAAGGTCCTCCTTTCTTGTTCTCTTTCTCTGAGCTTCCTAAAATCACACTAACCCTGCCTTTCTAAATGCAGTTCCTTTTTAACTGAATGGTCTGTCATTTAAGAGGCTATCCACACCTCCTCCTCACTCTTTGAACAGGAAGCTATGAATTAGATATACTTCAGTAGAAAAAAGCAAAGCCTGATATTTAGCAGAAAAATCCATTTAGGGCAAAAGCCGTGGAACACACCTTAAAAGGAGATATTTGAGATGTAACTTTAGTATGTGCTCAGCTAATGTATGTGCCCACTAATGGAATAAATTTGTCTCTAAACATGGCAAACTTGGAAAAGTTATGTTGAAATTTCAAAATACAACCTTCCCACAGTAAACGTCTGAAAAAAGGGTAAATTAAAACTTGGCTTTCTCAGACCATGTAGAAGATAAGTACACAAAATTGCATAAATATTAAAAAAACTGTACTTTATCAACCATCAGAAAGGAAGGACTTTGTAAAAAAAAAAGAAGATACAAAATACTGAACTATAAGTTCCTAAGTGTGGCATGCTTTCATCTGAAAACTTCCTTAAAACTAAAGTGAAATTGCATATATTAGTTATCTGTGTGATAGATTGCCCCTTCTTTAACATTTTTCTTCCAGAAGAGCTGAGATAACAATCACTGAAAATTTATCATAGGATTTTTACAACCCCCAATAATTGCCTCAAACTGTTTTTCTTTGTTTTATGTGAAGCATTTAAAACAGTGCCAGGCACCTAGTGAGTGCTTTATGTGTGCTCTTTTTATCTCCCACTGTGTTCATGCATTCATTTATTTAATAACTGCTTTTTATTAAACCATCTACAACATGAAAAGCACTGTGATAAGCACTCTGAAGTTATAAAATACCTGCCTCTCTGCCCTTGTCTTCAAACCTTTATACACCTGGTTGAAAAGATAAGATTGACACTTAGGGAGAGTTAAATAACAATGGAACACATAAAACACAGTGGATGTCACAAAGAAACATCATGCAATACCAATTACTATGAGAGAAAGTGGGGTACGTCAGTGTTTTCAAACTTTGCGGTATATAAAAATCATCCAGGATATTTAAAATGCACATGATTGGTAGATTCTGATTCACTGGGTGTGGCCTTGGAATCCGCATTTAAGATTTTTTTTTTTTTTGCGGTACGCGGGCCTCTCACTGTTGTGGCCTCTCCCGTTGCGGAGCACAGGCTCCGGACGCGCAGGCTCAGTGGCCATGGCTCACGGGCCCAGCCGCTCCGCAGCATGTGGGATCTTCCCGGACCCGGGGCACGAACCTGCGTCCCCTGCATCGGCAGGCGGACTCTCAACCACTGCGCTACCAGGGCAGCCCTAAGGCTCTTCTTTCTGATGCATGTGGGTGAGTTAGGGATCACACTTTAAGATACACAGGATTAGATTGCAAGTGCATTAGAGAAAGAATCAGATTACCTGTTATTTCTCTTTATCCTTTTTCTCTAAATCATTAGCAATGAACTGCACATGGGAGAGACGTATATAGGAGAAAGAAAGGAAGAATATAAGGACCAAAGGATAATTTTCCTGGATGAGGAAGGACTCCATGCTGCCTAAAGGAAAGCAGTAACCCAGTTATCTACACCCCCAGTTAGAGACTACAAAACACTGTAAAGCACACAAAGCATTTTTAGCAAACACACAAACACTTTTCCATACGTTGGAACTGATATTCCCAACAAAGCTGTGTTCCTAATCTCTGACTAATACCCACTGAGCATGTTTAAGAGATGTTCTGCCTCTCATCTATCATGTGCAGAAGGTACATGGTACCCTGCTTCTCTAGACAGCTAGCACACGTCTTGCAATAAACCGTCTTCAAAGTGCCTTACCCACAGTGACCCATTTTCTCCACATACACCACAAGCATTAGCCATGCTGTTCTATTACAGAAAAATGCCAGGGAGATTTAATCATTAATCACTTGGCAAAAAAATAAATAAATAAATAGAGAGTCCTGGATGCTTCATGATATAGAAATGCAGTCTGTATGTCTTCCAGGTTTATCATATTTCAAAGCCATACATATGAAAGCAGGTCACATATCAAACTGAGAACAGAATGTTTATCTTACTCAACTGGTAGGAAATCTAAGTTGGCAAAAGAATGGCAACTTTATATATAATCACATTTAACTTAGTATTATTCATGTACAAAAAAAATTAAGTAAACCCCACAGAAATCTCAGAGGAGTGGTATGACAGTGCTATGTTAGAGATATTATACCCCAGAGAAATTTAACGTGATTGGTCTCCTGGAAACTTACTGGCTGTGTCAGGTCTGGGATAAGAAGTCTTGACAGCGGATAGCCTAAGCATATGTCATATATTCTCCATTAAATTCTGTGTCTAAATTGGGGGTGGGTGTTTGTCTTCTTCAGTCACAATAAAGTCTTCAATGATCGATGAAGCACGTGGAAATATGAAAGGTTGGTCCCATCTCAAAGTTTAAAAAGATGTGCAATACTGTTTCATGCTAAATAAGAGGAGGGTGGCCTGAAAGAGATGACCGTAGTCAGGAATATCTGAGCCAGACTCCTGGCTCTGCCAGGAACTTATGGTGTGGTCTTAACGAGTGTCACTAAAAATCCTAAGGCATCAGCTCTGAACTGTAGATCAAAAACGGATGTCTTCCTAGTCACTTGGTAAGTGACATGCTGTAAGACTGTGACTTTTGGAGGATGGGAATATTCCTAATTTCAGTGACATTAAATGACCTCCAGCATGGATTGGGAAACCATATTGAATACATAACTGAGCCTGAACTTGTCCGAGAGGTTGTAGAATTGGAGAACAGGGAAAGGGCAAGCATTCAGGGTCTTTGTTTACATCATCTCATCATTCCAAACAATAAACCTGTGTGATAGATATTAATGTGTCAGTTTTCTAGATGAGAAAATCAAGACCCAGAGACTTGTCTAAAGTCAACCAGTAAGTAAATTGCAGACCCATCATTTAACATGGATTTGTCTAAAAACAAAGTAAAATGTTTTGAACCTCCTAGTGCCCCTAAACCTAAATTAAGTATTCTTGCTTTTGAGAATTGGATATAAATGTATTGAAATACATTCTTGTTTTTGATCTTTATTTGATAACTTAATTTAGAAAAGCCTCCATTTGATTCCTTATGGTATACTAATGTACACAAATTTAGCCCTTTATTTCTCTAATATTTTCACAAATGCAATATCTTTTTGGCCTGCTACATTCCCATGAGGAAGATAGGCACAGTTTATAATGAAGTTATATGCCCAGTTTATAACGAAGAATAAGAGCCAGAGGAATTAAAAGAGATTTGTGCAGCATGGCAGTGTGTCATGAAGTGGCATGCTGGGGTCCCTCTTCCTAACTCAGTGTTGTTTCTCTAGATAATAATGTATCTAAGAGAATCTGGTTGACATCAAAGGTGGTGGGATACAATGAAAAAAATTAAAATGGGATCAGGAGAGATTCCTGATCAAGATTCAAGTCACTCAACAGTAGCTCACTAAAGTTCTCCAAGCCACAGTTTCCTTATCTGTAAAATAAAAATAATTATGCTACCCCTACCTACTTCTTAGAATTGCCTTTATAAAACATAATAGCACTGGCACATGTTCTTAGAGTTTGTGAAGCAGTTTCATATTTTATCTCACTTTATTGTTCCTGTTATTAATGTTATTAATCCTTTAAGACAAGTAAGTCATCAACTTATACAAGTAATAAGGGAAAAGAATTAAGCAAACCAGCAGCCTGAGTATATTAATTCAGTTTAAACAATTGTACTTTTAAGGCTTACCCAAGCACAGCTGGAATTTCCTGGCTGTTCAAGGTAGCCCTGAATCTTCAAACACACACACACACGAAAGAAAAATCCAAAACAGTGCAGACAACAGATATTCTCATCACCCTGAGAAAGGAGAATGTTAGGGGAAAGGAATAAAAAGACATAAATTTAAATAACACTTCATATATTCTGAGTAAAAAATGATCAGGCACGGAAAAATCTCTTCTTCCCTGAGGGAAGCTAGAACAGACTCATAACAGTCAAACGTGCAGTGATATTATTTTCTTCTTCTCTTGTCAAAAGGGATTCAGCCTTTGAACTATATGTAGCAAAACTGCAGATTTCAGTTTCGTGATTAATGAACCAAATTACGTTTTATTTCTTAAATGTGTTAAGGATTCATCCTGCGTTCTTCCCTCGAACTTGAGGATTAGAGCAGCTGCACAGCACATCTGGTTATAGGCAAAGAGCTCTCTGGGTGGTTCTCCTTCCCTCCTTTAAAACTAGGCAATGTGGGAAACTGCAGAAACTTTTATTGGGGAAGAGTGATTTTTAATCCTCAAAAATGATGATTACTCTCCCTGTTCCCCCTTTTTCGTGAGAAAGAGAAAGGTTAATTATTTAGCTATATCTAATTCATAATTTTAAAATTTTGTTCTGCATGATGTTTTATCATTTGTTAACACTTTCCCTAAAGAAAATATTTGCATTCATCAGGCACGTGTTTCAACATCATTTTGCCTGGGAATGATTTTTACATAGACTTCATAATAACAATTTATATTTTCTCTGCAATTATCACTTTAAATAAGGGCTGGGGGACTGCAGACTTTCATATCTGGATAAATGCATTGTCTTTGATTTTTCTAAGTGCTTCTTCCTCTGTCAAAACACACTACCATGTCCTGGAATATGTTGCTATCCAACCTGATCATTATTCTACAGGGTACAGAGAAATATATATCATTTTCCTCCTCTTTTTCTCTACAAAAGCATGTATGAGTCTTAAAATATTTAATAAAAGAAAATTCAAGATCCAGGGATCTACAACAATAGAAAATTTTCAGTCCCTTAAGATATTTTTTTCCCAACTTGCTTTGTGGCACTTTTCTTACTAAATCACGTAAAAATGATTTTTTTTTTTTGAGCAGTAGCTCTCCAACTGTGGTCTTGGAATGTCCTTTAGGTATTATGCAGGCTTTTCCAATTTCAAAAGGAGACATGTGCTCATGTCTAGGGAAGGTTCCCAGCTAGAACAAGCAGAAAAGAAAAAGAAACTGTTTACTCGGAAGGTCTTTACTGCTGGAAATGTACCCACTGGAACTTGAGAACGCTGGGAAATAACTGTGATGTCACAGCTCTCATCATTCTTGGAGAACTTTTGTTTGTTGTTTGTGTGTTTAACTTTTCTGACGAGAGCAAGTGGGTTCAACGTGTGTGTGTTTTCTTAATTTGGGGGAAACACAGTCTTTGAAAAATTAAGAAAAATCAGCCATCAAGAATGTTGTACATGGGCTTCCCTGGTGGCGCAGTGGTTAAGAATCCGCCTACCAATGCAGGGGACACGGGTTCGTGCCCCGGTCTGGGAGGATCCCACATGCCGCGGAGCAGCTAAGCCCGTGTGCCACGACTACTGAGCTTGTGCTCTAGAGCCCGCGAGCCACAACTACTGAACCCATGCGTCACAACTACTGAAGCCCACGCTCCTCAACAAGAGAAGCCACCACAATGAGAAGCCTGCACACCGCAACAAAGAGTAACCCCCACTCGCCTGAACTAGAGAAAGCCCGCGCGCAGCAAAGACCCAACGCAGCCAAAAATAAAAATAAAATAAATTTATATAAAAAAGACTATTAATACAAACATTGTGTAAAAAATAAAAAAGAAATACTTTAACATCTAACTGTTACCTGTGTCTACCTCAGGGTGGTGAAATTTAGTTGACTTTCCCACTTGAACTTTTTAATGAAAAATAATACATTTTCTAAAATAAGCATGTACTGCACTTTGGTATGACTCATATTTTTAAAATTACCTGCATTAGAGATTGCATAAACAGAAGAATCGTACAATACCTCCCTAAAATTATCTATTTGATTTACTTGCTTACTACAACTGTGGAATAAACCCCGCCCAAAAAAGTCTCTAATCTTAAGCAAATTCTCAAGGTAAATTAACAATTTAAAATATTTAGAAAAGAATTAAGCAATACTTGTAGAGGAACTGATTATTTCTACAGTAAGCATTGAGAAAAGGGATTTGCTTGGTCTAAAAGAAGCAGACAAAGAAGATGTCACAAGGAGGTGATGGAAGCAGAAACTTGAAAGGTAGCATGGGTGGGTTTGCAAAAAAGAGGCATGGAGCAAGGACATTTCAGATCAGAATCAAAGAAGCAGAAAAGAGACTAGAGCACATGAACTAGCCTAACTGGCATACTAGGGAAAAGTAGGGGAATGGTTCGAATCAGCATTTGTGTGTGAATGAGCAGGTTGCTGAGGCAGAGATAAAAATATAGATTGTAAAGAGCGATTTTCAAAAAAGAACAGGACAAAAATTTGGTCTTGAGATAGAAAAGAATGAAAAGCAATTGTGAATTCTGAAGAAGAGGAGGGCCATAATTTAAAAAAAAAACATATTTGTAAAAAATGCACTAGCATTCACTCATTCATGCAACCAATATTCTTTGAAGATCTATTATATCCACTCTGCCATCATGTACACATAGAGGAGGACGAGCATGGATGCAGACAGACCCATTTAGTTAGGAGGCTGGCTTAGCAGTGCAGGTGAGATATTATAAAGATTTAAAAAGGAGATGAATTCAAGTGATTTTAGAAGGTAAAATTGTTGGGATTTGGAGTTGGATTGGACAGAGGCATAAAGGAAGGAGTCAAGGATGAGTCTGAAGTTTCTGAGTGTTGCACGCACATGTTTTGATACAGGAAAATAGAAAAAGTTATGAGAGGATCAGACTGGGAAAAGGAGCTCATTAGTGCCATGTTTAGGTTGTTTTTGAGGTTGAAGCATTTTGTGCTGTTCAAATGGAAATGTCCAATAGGTAGCTGCATATATAGATCTGAGGCTCCAAGGTGGGGGCGGGGGCTTGAAGCTATATCCTGGGAGTCATTAGTATATAGATGGTTACTAAAATGGTGAGCCTAGAGGAGATCTCCAAGCCAAAGGGTTTAGAGTGGGAAGAGGAGGGGAGGGGGCCTAGTACTTATGCTAGTTTAGAAAGGGGATCCACTAAACTTAGGGAGCTCATTCTACCACTTAATAAGCATTTACTGAGCACAAACAACAGTTTGGCACCTGTGCCAGTGGTATGTGACTGCTGTAATCCAGACCAGTATTTAGGGAAGTAGCACTGGTAGAAAATGGAAAGAAAAGTCCCAATGTACATAATTAGTTAGTGTCACCTCCCAGTTAGGATGAATGGTGATGTATGTCAGAGTCCAGGTATAAAGATTTAGATTCAATGTCTGTTTCCACTAGAACTTTCAACTTCATATATTTATGAGTTACTTGAAAAAGAAGCAGAATAGTAACCAGTTTCCCAAACCTCAATCCTCAAGAAGTCTCTAACTGGCTATTATAAGATGAATCATCAGAGAGGACAAATACATGAAAATACCTAGTACATTACATATTTTGCTCAAAAGCCCTCTCCTTTTCTGAGGATTCTAGAACAGCATTTAAGAGGCTTCTGTGGCCTCTAGCATCAGTTTTCTCCACAGCACACAGATCTTGGACAGCCAGTTGGGGCACAGGGAATGAATGTAAAGAAGAGAAGGATGGTGGACGAGTTCAGGAGGCCGGGACACTGACTCCCTATCACTCAACAGACCCAAGCCAATTCTACCAAGACCTTTGCAGACTACCATGAATTTGTGTAGATAAATACAACGGAAACTTGAGAAAACATGTTCTCTGTATATATCTGAAGTGCTGGCTAGGCCTTTCACTTTGCCCATCGTCAAGATGATTGAACTTAGCATATCCTGGCTCAAATATTGATTGAGTTGAGCCCCTTGGCCTTTAACTTGTATATCTCAATCGTCTTTGAAGAGATTTGGCCTCCGCATGTATATTCAGAGTACTGGAAGAGTACCCATCTGTTTTTATGCTTATTTATAACTACACCACCTTCCAGCACTGTGAGGTCCTTTAAGATATAATGACATACTGATGATGAGAAATTAAGTGAATGAGGTGAATGTTCTTTCTCTCAGACAAACGTTTGTGGGAAAGCAATTTCCCTTCCAGTTCTGGACTCATGCTTCTGTTTCTAGTGAACACCCAAGCTCACGATTATCTTGGAAGGTATGTATAAACTACCATCGATGCTAAGAAGACAAAATACTCATTCTGTCAGTTTGTTGTTCCCAGCATTGCCTTGTCCTGTTGACCCTCCAATGTCAGGGTGAGAAACAGACCAAGAGAGGAGTAGAAGGTCCCAAGATGTACGAGGGTGTGTCCTCATCTGTCCTGTGAGTCTCTTGAAATTCATGCCCAAAAAGGGAGGATCAGTGGAGGCCAGGAGTCAGATTCAGGGGTTGGAAATGGTTGTGAGTGCCCAAGTTGCAGGCACACAAAAGATGGTGGGGGCAGCTATTGCTCTTCCTTTGAGGGGAAGAGGCTTACCCTTAACCCTAGGGCCTAACTCTAAGGTGGCCAATGTTCTGCCCTATTCAGGGACTTCAGGTACTATGAGGGCTTCTGTGGCAGTTTTGCAGCATCTCACTACTACTGCCAGCTCTCCATCGCTCAGAACTGCCCCTCTTTCTTTAAATACTTGGAGTTCATCTACAGAAATGTCTCACCCACCTCCACAAGGACAAACCTTCTTCTTCCCACTGGAACCCAGGCATCAGCCCTAGCACCCACCTATCCAGGGTCATCGAGTCCCACTCTCCTCCTGTCCCTTCCTGCTAACCCTGGAATACTGACCACCCTCATTTCAAAGTAGAGGAAGGCACAAAGCCTACCAGCTGTTTCCATGTTTCCGTTAAAACGCATGTGTAGCATATATTTACGCAGTCCCCGCAGTGACTTCACGCTATTGATGTTTCCCATCTTTTGCTACTTGTGTAGAGGGGTCTTCCAGCACGTCTCTCTCTCCTGCGGGAGTCCAAGGGTTTTTGAAGGCCGGGGTTAAGTTCCAGCCCCGACCTGGGAGGAATGCGCCCCCTTTCGGCGAGAGAGAGCAAGGAGAGGCGCGTCTGGCAAGGCTCGCGAGGGCGTTCCACCTCGCCGAGCGCTGCGCCCCAGCGCCCCTGGAGCTGGGAGGAAAAGGGCGGAGTTGGGGTGGCGGTTTTCGCATCTTCGTCCCGGCCGGCAGAGATGGAGAACATTAAAATCTAAGATACTGTGTCTCTATTTTACAGGTTAAAATTCTTCACTGAATTACTGAATTAATTCTCCCTCGCCCAATCTACTTCCTCCCCTCAAGTCTCCCACCCCTCTTCCCCCAAATAGATGAGCGTCGAAGAGAGCCTGCGGTTCTGGCCGGGTGCGACCGCCATTCCTGCAAGAGAGTTTCGGTATAGTCTCTCCTCATCCGGCAGTTAAGAGAATTTCCAATCGCTTGCAAATAACTCCTTGAAAGTAGACAAAATAGGAACCAGAGGACCTGTCCTTGTTCTTTCTCATAACTCGGGCCTTGGGGATTCAAATTAATATACACTTTTCAAATGCATTCCTCATTTGGAGCTGAGTCTGGGGAAATCAGGACCAAAGTTCTTGGGAATTAGAGCTCCCTCATTACGTGGTGCAGCAAAGAGACTAGGCTATCCAGTGCCCGAGAACTGCATTCTGGTCCTAACTCAGACCTATATAAATTCCTGTATTTGAGAACTCCGGGAACAGCAGAATCCTTGATTCTAGTTGTACTCAGACTCTTCTGAGAAGTCACTTGTGTTTGTGATTGATTTGTTCCGACGTGTTTTCTTTATTTTCTTTCATAAAATTTCCCTAACCCACCACCATTTGTGCCTTTGTTCCCCTCCCCTCCCCTAAAGTGGCTTGCCCCTGTAATCGGCTTCCCAGATATTTTTTCACCAAGAAAAGTGCTTCCAGGACAAGTGAAATGTAGTGATTTTTCTATTTTGTCTTAAACCTAAAATTGACAGGCCATAATTCTCTGTACGACTACTTCCTTGAGGCTGCTTCACTAAATTAGACAAATGACAATGCCAAGAATCTACTAATATTCAGACCACGGTGGAGACTCCTTACTCAAAAACTTACATTTGTTTGGAAAACAAACCCACTGACCCTGAAACACCGATGACTGTCCCTCCTCAGACGTCTCAGCAATGTTTCTCCGCATTCACTGATTTAATTACAAACAGCATTTAGAGAAAAGGAGTTTGTGGCAGTTTGTTGATATTATTATTACTTTTTGAGATGGTTGGTTTTTAACTGAGTGTTGTTAGCCTGCTCACCAAACTATTTGATTTTACAATAATCCAAATTCTTTTGGATAAATAATAATGCTGTTGACATACGCATCTTCTTTGAATTGTTGAAAAGGGAGTTAAAGTGGACCAAAACTATGAGAGTGGCACTCGCCCCGCATCAAATTAAAACCCAGAATTCGACAAGGAGCGTCCAATCGGATTACAATGGCGCGCAATCACAGGTAGTTCTGTAAATGTTTGGACACGAATTGGCAACAGGGAGTTGGCCCCTTATCCACCCTCAGGGGGACAAAAAAAAAAAAAAAAAAAAAGGAAGCCTTATATCCTTTTCTACAAATACACTCCCCCGATTCCCAAAAATTGTATTCTTATGGCTTTTGCTGACTCCATCTCTCCTAAAGGGTAAAAAATAAATACATATTCTCAGAGACATTGAAAGTCCGCACCGCCTGAAGCGAAAGGCACACGGGCGTTCGGCGCGCACGCACAGGCGCGCACGGATTTGCAACTTCCTCGTACCCGCGTCCCTGGCGCCCCAGCGAAGGAGATGGGTTCTCCAGGAGGTGGAGGTCCGCTTTGACTGTCGGCCCTGCTGAAGGAGGGAGCAGGTAAACAGGATATGGGAGAGGAACTGTAAAAGAAACACATCTTTTAAAAGAAAATTCAAATTGGTCTAGGGATCCTCATCGCTGAAAATCTATAGATGTTATTTAAAACTGAAAAAGGTTCCCGGAGGTGTCTGCTGACCAGAGCGGCGTTCAAAATTCGGATCTGAGCTGATCTGAGCCAGTGGAATAGGAAGATCTCCTTGGCTCTGAAATTGCTGGGGGGTTTTCGCAGGGGGCTGGAGGGGGGTGACATCTTGTTGGTTTGGAAATGATTTATTTACTCGTGTTGTAAAATCTAAAATGACGCCCCTGGGAAGACGAAGGAACTGCAAGGACCCGAGTGACCTACTGCTCCCCGCCTGACGCCCCTACTCTCTGACCTGAGCTTGCCCGGCCAAGATTAAGGTCGCCGAGCAAAAATGCAGGTTTGCGCGACGCCCAAGGTGCGGGAAAGGCGCTCCGGAGTCTTGGACAGGGCCTCCTCAGTGAAGTGAACGGTGGAGCCAGTGACTCACTGTCTTCTAGACCTGGGGGAATCTGGAGCCCCAGGGAGTATTGGCAGCCGGTACCTCGGACTTTAGAGGCTCCCCTCCCCGAAGCTTCAAACTCCAAGCGCCCTTCGCTCCAAAGCTTGAGGGAGTCACTAGGCAGTCAATTTCTCCGAAACGGTAAGAGGCGGCCATTCAGCCCCTTGCTTCTGCATGTAAGGTAAACAGGATTCACAACCTCTTTTCTGGACTTGACATTCAACCTTAGGGACTCGGTGACCTCCCTTGATCCTGGATTTCACTGCCTCCTCTAAAGAGAAAAAAATTCCAGGCTACGCTTAAAACGGTATATTTCGTTCACTCCCCTCCCCTGACTCGAGATAATTGAGACCCAAATTCAGAGTGGCGGCACCGGCTCCAGGGCTCCAGGGCCCCAGGGTGGTGCCACATAGGAATATTTCTTGGCGCTGTAGGTGTTGCAAATATTGAGACTCCGGTGGAATTGATGTTCCGATGTGAATTTTCCAAGCAGGGAGCGCCCTGGAGAACGGTCCCGCTCTCCTGGGCGTTTCTCTGGCCTAGAAGAGTCGGCAGAGATGGGCCCCCGGGAACGTGGCAGGCGCATTGGGCGGGTGATTCCTTCGCGCCGCGTTTACACCTCTCTCTTTGTGACAAATCGATTTCCCCGCGCCGCTGTTCTGCATTTGCATCCCGCCGTGGCCCGCGGTCCAGCTGCGCCCGGTGCACACTTAGAACAGCCTTATGAATGTGTGCTAGTGTGCACGCGTGTCTAATTGACTTTCCGTCTACCTTTTTATGACTACATGTGTTTCCAACAAAAGATCTTATTAGGACAATCTGGTTTCACTAATTTAGAGGTTGGGAACGTGGAAGGCAGGCGCTTTTTTTTTTTTTTTAAGAGTTTGCAGAAGTTCAGATTAAGAAATGACAGCGGGATGCACCGTCCTCCTAGAAGTAGGTCTGCCTGTTTTTATGACCTGTTTCTCCTTCCTCTCCCTGACTACCCCTGTTCTACCACCACCCCCTTCTCACTCCACACTCCCCCATTAGCCACTGGATTTCTAACCGTGTTAAAGAACCGTTTCTTTAAACAATTAAGATATTTGAACCGAGAAGTTTGAGAAATTTACTAGGCTGGGAGTATCAGTAAAAGGAGAAAGAAATCCTTCAACAGAGAGGAAAATGGAGTGAATTAAAAAAGGGGGGGCAGAATTGTGGTGTGGAATGCAGGAGATCAGCGGGAAGCCTTCACTTTGGACAGTACGTGGCTCCTCTTTGCTAAGATGGGTCCAGTTTGTAATTCAGAAAAATTTGCAGTATTAATGATCTAATATTGCAAGTGTAAGTAGAGTCTGTTTTACTTATTTCAGCTGAACAGAAAATTTAGGAAGGACCTGTTTCTATATAGCTCTAAAAGGAAAAGGTGTCTTTTAAATGTTCCTCATCTCTCCAAAGGAGATTATGATCTCTCACTCTGGAGTAGACTCCCAGCAGGCTGCTAAAAGCACCTGACTCTTGGTGCCTTCCTCTGTCCCTTGTGGCTGGCAGCCTAGCTTCTCTGATTCACAGTCTGACCCTCACTGTCCACAGTGGAATGGAGGCCCAGCAGGGCTCCACTGGTCCTGACTTCTAGGTAGCTCATGACAGGTTCTTTGGCATCTCCTGGTTGGGGCCCAAGACTAAGGACAAGGGTCCTCCTGGACACTTGCTATCACTCAACTTACCAAACCCTCTTATTCTCATCCCAGAGATGGGGAAGGAGGTTGAGGAAACATTGCTTCTAAAACAACTACTATTTGTTAGGATAGGCCATGGTCATCACCAGAAAGCAAGGCCTGTGGTGTGTGTGTGGTGGGCGCGGGGGGGAGGGTGTGTTTGGGTGTGTGTGTTTTCTCGGCTACTTTCTCAGCCCCAGGTGTCCGTCCATCAACTCATCCCCATCACCTCACTCTGCATTCTGCGACCTCCTTCTGGAACTGTTGGTCTACCATTCTTCCTCAAACACCCTCTCCCCCAGAATCTGTTTCCTTTCTGGGGTCACTCCCCACTAGACCTCCTTACTACTAGAAACTCTGTGATGTGCTCAAGTATCAAGCAGGCAGGTTCCCACAGGTGTCATCCCTTTCCCTCAGGACAAACGGTCCCCAAGTCCTCCTGCTGCCCTTTGCCTGTCCCCAACCATCCTGCGGTTGTCACGTGCTCAACGCAGCCTCAGCTGCACCAGGCCTGGGTCTTGAAAGAGCCATCCCTGGGCTGCCTCCCCACCACTGCGGCCTCGCCTCAGCTTGGGGGTGCTTCCCAGCTGGCCTCCTCAGCCCAGTCTTGCTCTGTACCCACTAGAAGGCCACCATGAACTCGAACTCCCTTTTCTTTGTGTCCACTTAAAGTCAAACGACAGGAACCGTCAGCATCTCTCCAGCCCTGGCCTGCGTGGGCCCTGGGCTTGCTGTGGCCACTGACCCTGGGCCTGCTTTACACAGCCCTCCGCTTGCTTTTGAGGCAAAGTGACCCTGGCTGGTCTCCCTTGCTGCACCCTGATTTTCTATACAGCAGTTTCTTCACAATGTTGTTTTCTGTTGTGGCTCCAGCCTTCAGTTCTCCAAATAGTGATAAACGTTGTGATTAATAATTAGCCATGGCAAAACAAAAAACGGCAGAATTTGCAGAATTAGTGAAGCTGGGTAATAGGCACATGGAAATTCGTAATACTGTTCACCCTACTCTTTGTATGTTTAAACATTCCCTAGTAAAGTGTATTAAAATAATATTATTTTGCAGTGCATTTTCTTGAGCTACAAGTGCCTACGCCTTCGGTGGTTGACTCATGCTGCCTGGCTGTGCTGGGCCTGAGCAGCTCCCCAGAAAGCACCAGTAACCCCAACAAGGAGGCCTCTGCACCTAGCCATTATCGGGGACTTGGGGACACGGGGTCTTCACTCCTCAGAGTTGCCCAGTTTTTCCCTAGGGTCAGGCCAGGTCAGACTCCCCATCACCCTCTGCCTCTGTGCGTAGTAGGGTGGATTGGCCCCAGTTTGCTTTTGGCTAAAAAACTCTAAGGGGAGCCCAAGCCTGGACCAAGGGTGCAGGGCGAGCAGCAGGCGGCCTGCGGTAGAGATGGGCTGTCCCTGCGGCCTGTTTCAGCTTGGCCCTCCCATCACTTTGCACAGGCCTTGCTTCCAGCTGTTTCTAAGTCCCATTTGCTTTGCTATCTGTTTTCTGAGAGTCTGACCTTGGCACTGTTTTTTGAAAATCACAGAATTTCAGTGGACCCCCCTGGTTCCACAGGCTCCAGGTTCCAAGACGAAATAGCAGTCAGCAAATAATGGCATGGAAAGGGATCAGCATCATTTAAAAACTTCCAGCCAAGTTCTGACTCTAGCAAACTTGTGTAGGAAATATCCAACCCCATGTCACCTGGGATGAGCCAGGTGACAGATCTGTTATAGACTCCAGTACTTATGGATACACTTGGAGTCACGTTTTTTGAGGTACAGCTAATAACGCGAAGTGAGATTTCCTTGGGGGCGCGATACCAATCAGGTAGGTTGCGGAAGGGAGACTATACATGGACTTTTCTGGAAATTTTGGGGCCAGTCGGGAGAGCTCCTTCAATGCGACACAGTGCTCCGCGCTTCCCCAGCGCATCTCTCCCGTGCGGGCTCATGCGGGGCGGCAGCTCGGGTTTCACCCCTAAAGGGCACTACCTTTGCTTCGCCTGAGTCTTCCCATGTCATTCCGGCCTTTCATTCTACCGGGGTCTCAAACCGTTATGCAGGTGTCCGCAACAGCCGGGGGCAGAGTGGCTCCGGGGACAGAGAGCGGATCCGGCTTTCTAGCCGGGCGCTCCGGCGTCTCCTCTCCGGCACACCCGGCCTTCGGAGCCCGCGCGCGGTGCGCAGCCAGAGCAGCGCGGGTCTAGCTCGATTTACGCGGTGCCCTCCGCCACCTCTGTCCCGTCTGCCTTCCAACCCGCTTACGCCACCCGGAAGAAGCCCTCAGGACTCGACTCAGCATCTTTAACCCAATGCCTTCCCAAACAGGGCGGGCTCCCCGAATTTGCACCGCTCTGGAACCCTTTTCCAGCCCAGCCCCGTCGCCCCCCAAGCGGGAAGATCTGGCAGCCGCACTCGTTCGGGACGGAGAGGCAGCGCAGTCGGCTTCGGCGAGAGTCTGCGGCGGGCAGAGTCCCTGACCCCAACCGCAGGGCCTCCCTCCAGCGTCCGCCCTGGCTCCGTCCTCCGCGGAGCCCTCCTTTTCTCATTCTTTTCCCTCTGTGACCGGCCATTCCTCCGGCCACTGCCACCAACCTCTCCCGGTTCCTGACTTTCTCCCCCTGGCCCCAGGCGGGCTCCAGCCGCCCAGCCCGGACCCCCGCCCTCGACCCGGGACACACACACCCGCGGGCATGCGCCCCTCACTCACTGTCCTGTTGCGGGGTGTCGCTGCCGCTGGTGAGTCCCGGCGACTCCAGTAGGCTCCGGCCGGCCTCACCCACGCTCTCGTCCGCCTGCGCCGCCACCATGTCCCCGGCTTCCTCCAGGTCTAGCAGGTGACTGACGGAGAAGTTCTTTTTCGCCTGCAGGGTGTCGAGGTTGCCCGGGCTGTCCAAGCGGCCGCCCAGCGCCGGTTGCCGCTCCAGAACGTGCCCGTAGCTGGAGGTCATGGTCTCCCCCTCCGATCCCACCCACCCCCCTCTTCCCGCTCGAATCAACACCAAACGCTGTGGGCGCGAGGGGGGAGAGAAGAGTGGGGAAGAGAGGGGGGGAGTGGAGAGAGAGAGAGAGAGAGAGAGAGAGAGAGAGAGAGAGAGAGAGAGAGAGAGAGAGAGAGAGAGAGAGAAAGGAGGGGAAGAACAAAAAAAAAAAGTGGAAAGAGGGCGGGGGACCCCCTTGTGTAGAGCAGAGCGTTCTGCACCAGCAGCCTTCGACAGCCTCGGTTGCTTTCCTGAGGCCAAGTCCGGCGGGGTCCAAAGAGATAATCCACACCAAAAAATAAAATTAAAAGTCACCCTATGTTCAAGTCAGGAGAAAAAAAATCCCTTCCAGCTCTCCAAAAGCGTCCACGCGCACACACTAAAAATAATAATAAGGGGGAGAGAGGAAAGGGGAGGCCAGCAGGGCGGGGGAGTTAGGCAAACAGAAGAACAGAGAAGAAGGGGTGGGAGAGAAGAATCAAAGTGGTTTTTTTTTTTTTTAAGGTTAAAAAAGTTATTCCCAGGCAAGAGTTCAAGCACCAACAGAAGAAGGCTTGTTCCAGCTTTAAAACATCTTCAAGAAAACGTGTTCCCCCTCTCTGCACTCCTGTGGATTCTCAGGAGTGACTAAAGTTTCAGGAGGAGAGGGTGATGTCTTGCAGATGTATTGGAGAGCAGGATTCTCACTTTACTTTTCGTAAGGAAAAAAAAAAAAAAAAGGGCTCCAAGAGTCCGAAGGAGGATGGTGGTGGGTTTCCCCGTTCCCTTCTCCCTCTCCCCCTCTTCTTGCTGAGCTCCTTTTTCCTTCTCAGTTGGATCAAGAAGCTCTCTGGCACTTCAAAAGGCACAAACTGGCATGCAGAGGAGGCTTTGTAGGGAATACAAGAAAATTGGAGACCCCTGGGAGGGCAGATCTCGACTTAATAGGAGCCTGTAATTACGTGGCAAAGCCTTTGTGTGGTGCCTGACGTTTTACAGACCCCTTTTCTCCATCACAATCTCCTTCTTCCTCCTTTCCCTCGGACCAAAAAAACAGTCTGATTAAGAAAACCCCCTTTGCCAACTTCTGAGCAAGAGAGAAGGCGAGAGGGAGGGAGCGAGAGAGGGAGAGAGGGAGGAGGGGGAGAAAAGGGAGGGAAAAGAAAGCGAGAGAGAGCCCCTTCGGATTTTTTAAGTAAAGTCTAATTATCATTCCCCTGCAATAGTATCACAGGGAGAAAAGACAAACTGAAACCCATAGTCACTTCAAACGGGCTGATTATTTTGCTTCGGCATTAACTCCTCCAGATTTGTTTAAGATCCTGTTGGAAAATCTCATTTGCATGTTTTGATAACAGCTGCGGGGAAACTTGTTGGAAAAAATCCACAACTATCTCAATCAAATTTTCTTCTCCCTCTGCCTTTTTTTTTTTTTTTACTTTTCCTGCTGTTCTAACAATTTTGGGGTGGTGGGGCTGGGAGAGCGTCTGATAACAAGGGAGACAGCAAGCATATTAAGGCTACATTTGGCCCTGTAGAGGCAGCCTATTAAATAATGTAATAAAATGACAGGAGTGATCATAATGGAAGGCTCTCCCACGCTTCCTCCGTGGACTGAAGGCAGGTTGGGGGAGATCTAGAAGGCACTGAATCGATTCGAGTCTTTCCGCGCCGCTAGGAATCCCGGGGCCAGGCAGTAGGAAATTTACATATTTATTTAGCTGGAAGAAAGGACTCTAGGAGTTTGTCATAATTGCTCCCCTTCCCCCCACGCTGGCCAATTTCGTAACCTCTTTGGTGCGGCCAAGGTCGCTTCCCCAGGCTACGACGCTAAGCCGAGAGGGTCGCGCTGCCCAGATGCGGAGGAAGCAGGGGCACTCCTAGAGCCAGCTGCGGGCGGAGGCTCCAGCGGAGGTTCAGGGTACAGTCCGGCTGCCCTGGGGGTGGAGGAGGGAGGAAGGACGGAGAGGGGTGGACGAACCCCCGTCTAAGTCTAGGGAAAATGCTTTGTCGTTCTAATGCTGCGCCCTAATTTGACAGAGGACAGAGAGGTGCTGAGCGATTTTTTCATGACCTGTTGGAATTTGGTACAGCTTTAATAGTCTCATTAGAAATGAGTTACTATATGACTAGTAAGTAAAATATTAAGTGTTTATTTGTGGCGTTTTGTGTTCGTTAAACACACACACACACACACACACACACACACACACACACACACACACACCATATTCCTTCACTCCGTTGACTGCTAAACTTTTTTTTTTTCTTTTTTTCTTTTTTTCCCTTTTTCTCCTGTAGCCCAGAGGCTCGACTGGAGAGAAAGAAGGGTCCGAGTGTGTGCAAATGGTTTCTGGGCTCCAAACGGCCACAGTTAGCCCAGAACTTCCAGCCCTGATCTAGGAAAAGAACATTTGATGCCATCAAAGGGCTGCAGATTGAAACCAGATGTGCTCGCCTCGGTTCTTTCCATGCATTTAATTAAGGAGCCGGGATGGAGGAGACTTTTTCATCATTAGCCCACCCACTCCCTCCCTCCTTTTTCCATCCCTTCGCCCTCCCCCGCGGCCCGCTCGCACCCGGACCGGGAGTCCCAGAGGCCAGCCAGCGCCGCGTGGTGCGCAGAGCCCGTCACTCCGTCTCCCCAGTGGTCGGGGCTCTAAGCAGTAAACATCTGTCCGCGTCTGGGCTGGGGCGAGCTGCGCGGCAGGGCTAGCGGGATGCCGGTGGGAGACGGCCGAGCTCCCAGGTGGGCCCGCCGGAGTGGGAGCGTTGGAGGCGGGTGCCTTGCGCGGAGATTTCCAAAACTGTTGGTTGCGCGCGCCTAAGCCGAGCGCACATGTGTCAGTGCCACCGGCTGGAATGGACGTGACTTAATCGCACAGAGAGGTTTTCACTCGGCGTCCCGCTGCATGAGCTTAGGTGAAAGGGCTGAGGGGCCGGCCGTTTCTTCCTTCTCTCCACGCCCCGCGAGGCATGGCTGGGTTTGTCCCCACAGCCGAGTCAGCCTCTTCGAATCTTCCCAGAAATGGAGCAGGCCCTAGCCTTTCCCTCCTTCTCCACCCTCATTACACAGTTGTATTTTAATGTTTCTTTTCGTCCTTGATACCAACCGAACTGCCTTTTGTGACAAAGGTCTGGATAAGGGGCTAGGGTCTTCTGACACCCCCAGGACTTGCCGCTTCCCCTGAAGACCCATTGATCTCAGTCATATGAGGGGAGATCACCCTTCGGAGGAAGTTGCCTTTTCCAGAGTGTGCCGTCAGCCTGGCTGGTGACTGAGAGGTAGCGACAGGGGAGATACGGGCAGTTGGAAACAATCAGACGTCTCCACTTGTGTTCCGCTGTGTTTTCCAAGGGGATCGGGCACTCCCTTTACATCATCCACTTGTCATACTCGTAATAATATCAACCAATTATACCAATACCAACTAAGATGCTAACGGTTTCAACAAAAACACCGGGCACATTTGCTTAGCATTTGTCGACCAAATTACATATACATGCATATATATGTGTGTATATGTACACATATATACATCTATAAATTTCTATGCACAATATTTTCCCAAAATGTCTTCCGGAGTGAGAGCTCAAATACCAGCAGACTGTGCAGGGATGGCCCAGCTGCCACAGTGCAGCTCTTGGCGCTGCGCTAGAGTCCTGAGGCCCGGGAGTCCCCCTCCAGGAATTGGGGTGGCATTTGAGGACTACGTGGTGGGAGAAGGGCTGACAGAGTGTTCTCCAAGCCCAGAAGAAGTTGGAACTAGGGGGCAGAATCCCGGGATGTCCAAGGGAAGGGAGATGCCAGCTTGAGACAGGGTCTGGAGACAGACGGCAGGGCCCCTCTGGCAGTCCCAGCATGCTTATTTTGGAATCCTGTGGGAAAGGCTCCTGGGACTCTTCACCGCTCCAGAAGGCCATTCCTTCCCAAGTTATCCATGTGCCTCAACTGCAGAGACCAAGCCCCTGAGTTCTCACTGCAGGGAGCTGGGGCGGTGGGGTGATGCTCTGGGAGGGTCCCCAAGAAAGCAAATCCTCAAGGCGTAGACCCTGCAGAATTGATATTTTTTTCTTGTTTAGGTCTTTGTGGAGTTTTCTACTTTTTTTTTTTTCTATTAACAATTTCTAGTGGATTGGATCCACACCCTTATTATGTTTACACAAAACATTTGTAATTTGTTGAGATTCTGGACTGTAATTAAAAACCAGCTGGATAACCCTACAGGGAGATTCATGAGCAAGGAGCGCATTCACTGGGTAAATGGTGAAAGGCGTTGGTTCATGCTGCCAGCTGGCCAGGCAGGAGAAGGCTGGCGCGGAACCCTCGGAGCCAGTGCAGGCGCTGTACCTCGGGCACACAGAGGCGGGCCACGGAGCTTCTTCTCAGAGTGCCAAGGGTCTCCACGCCTGGCCTCTCCCTGTGTCCAGGCGCCAGGACCTGCTCGCCAGAGGGGTGGAGGGAGGGGGAAATTGGTGGATCAAAGTTCTCTCGGCTCAGGTTGCAGGAACCAGGAGGGCCAAGCACCTCTAGAATTAGAGAATGACCATCTGGCAGAAAGATGTCAGGGGAGGAGAAGCTGTGGCTGGGAGCACATGCTCATCTCCCAGGCAAGCGGCAGGCCTGGCCTGGGAACTTAGAAGTCCTCAGAGAATGCTGTGGCCTGTTTAGTTACCTAATCACTACTTTGTTTTCACCATGTGACTTCCTTTCGGGAAAAGTTAGAAGGAGAGCATTTCTAACTCAAAATCTCTAAACATGTGCAGATCTTCCCCTGGCTTTTGCTTTGACTTCCATCCATCAATCAATGATTATTAAAATGTGAAGCCCTGGATCATGTAATTAACCAGAACCCTCTTCTTCATGATCCCTCCAGGATCTGAGAGTGGCTTTCCAACCCTTCCTTCTGCCCTATCCTTTTTAAAAATAACTCCTGTTTCTAGATTCCTCCCCAAGTAAGTGGGAGCAAAGCTCGGACTAGTAAGGAAACTTGCCAAGAGATCAGACCAAAGTAGGAAGGAGGTTTGGTTCCCAGTTATGTGCCCTCATAGTTAGGTTTGGTATTGATTATTGTCCAGGATTTCCCTGGCACTGGAAGCTGGCAGAACTCTGCCTCATCTGGCTAGCAGAATGCCCCCCCCACCCTAAACAGTTTCCCCTCTGAGGTGGAAGCCAGGAGTTGTACTCTCTGGCATGTTAATAAGCTGACATGATAATCACGTGTGACAGGTCGTAGGTTCCATGACACGTAAACAGGACAATACCACCCTCATGCAAATAACATGCTATAGGGGTGGAAATGCTTTCCTGCTCAGGGTTGACATTCTAGTATATATTCATTAGCAATAAAAAAGGGGAAAAGAGTAAAATTCAAGATAGATTCTTCAGGGTTCTCATATTTTAGTGTTTCTGAGAAGGAGATTTTTTTTGGGGGGGGACGTATGCGGACCTCTCACTGTCGTGGCCTCTCCCGTTGTGGAGCACAGGCTATGGATGCGCAGGCACAGCAGCCATGGCTCACGGGCCTAGCCGCTCCACCCCATGTGGGATCTTCCCGGAGCGGGGCATGAACCTGCGTCCCCTGCATCGGCAGGTGGACTCTCACCCACTGCGCCACCAGGGAAGCCCATGAGAAGGAGATTTTATGCCAAACTTGAAAAAACTCTCCTTTGCCCTCCCCATTCTGGTTCTTCTTATCATAAGTGGCATCTCAGGAACATTTCTCCTATGCATGGGTGAAAGCTCTCTACCCACGCCCACCTCCATCCAATAGCCTTATTGGATTATTTTGAGATTTTCCAGTAATCAAAGGAAGTAGGACTAAAAACACATTTCCAGGTAGCGAGCTGGTAATAGGTTAATTTTGTTGCAGTTTGGGAGGGCCAACATACTCATGTAGGACCTAGTGCAGTTTCACTGGAACTATCTCCTCCTCAAACCACTGGACACTGACTTTGCACGTGCCACTGAAGACACCGGGGACCTGCACATTGGCAAATGCAATGAGTACTCTCAGACTTTCCTTTGCCAAATGCCTTCGGTCTAATTGACAGTACTGAGCACTCTTTTTTTGAAATTTCTTTTCCTGGTTCTCTATTTCAATGACCACTTCTTCTTGGCCTTTGTAGAGTGTTCCTTTTCTTCAGCTTACTCCTTAAATATTGATATTATCCAGCGTTCTGTCTCTCATCCTCACTGTCCTTTCCAGTAAACAGGTTGTTACTAAAAGATCTCATATACTTTCATGGGTCAACTACCACTTGTTCATCAATGAGTCTAATATCTAAATCTTAAGCTTTACCACCTACTCACTGTCACCTTGGGCAAACCGGGCAAGTTACTTACCTCCCTATGCCTCAGTTTACTCATCTTTCCAATGAGATAAACCATGTTCCTACCACATATATTCATGAGAACTAAATGAGAATGCATGCAAGCCATTAACACAGTGCTTACCATATAGTAAACCCTGAAAAAAAAAAAAGCTATTTTCTTGATGGACATGCACTTCATTAAGGAACCTTAAACTCAGCATGTCCAAAACTGAACTCAACCTAATCTTCCCATGCTCCACCTTTTTCCCCAGTAGGAAACCTAGGAGTTACCCCAAATTCCTCCTTCTTTGACATGACCTCCAGCTTATCCAGGTAATCACTAAATTCTGCCTGTGTTACCTAACTAGCATCAATCCTGTCACTAAATCAATAAGTGCATGTCGAATTGCAACTGAAGATTAAGTAACACTGGAGCAAATGAATAGGCAACATTACGTGGGAGTGTGTAGCTATAATATTATAGTGTGTTCACATTATATTAACATAATAACAGTTAGTAGTCAGGATGACTTGCCAAATGCCCTCAGAGGAGATATGAATGTGCATATGCCATACCTTCTCTGTCCTGAGGAACTCAAGCCTTACTCACCAGGCAGATGCAGATGAACCACAAATGGCTGTTGGGAGGATTAAGAAAGAAAAAACCAAAAACATAAAAATTGCCTTATCATAATCATCATTTAACAAATGTAAATCCCCTTCCTCTACTCTGTTAATTCCCTTCCTCAGATGGCTCTGGTTACATGTTCCTTTGGGTTCCATGGAAAAATAGGATGCTAAATTCTTGCTGTTTTCCTATTTTACAAAAATCCTGGGCAGATGCATGTGACTGAGAAGCATAAAACTGGGAATGGTTCTAGGCAAACAGCAGCACACAGCGCTGCCAGGGAAACCATTGCTGACCCTTCAATACTGTGCTGGAAATGGTCAAGCCTGGTGGATTTTTTTTTTTTTTTACCACACTCTGATAATTAGAGAACCTGCATGCTCATTGGATTATTGGCCCTATGTAAGACAACAGAGCTGAGGTCCCAGGCTGGCTTATTGCCTCTGCAAGTTCCTAAACGTTGGGGCCCTAGAGCTCTGTTTCTAAGCCAAGCAAAAGTGGGGTGGAATCTTACAGGATAGATACAAAACGCCTTGGGCCTGGGTAAATTTGGCCAATTTAAAACTTATGAGGCTCTTCAGCTGACTTTAGTGCTTACCCAGTGGGCATGACACTTAGGATTACCTTTTAGGACTTGCTGCTCTCATAAATCTGGAGCCAAGCACAACCCATTCTCCACCTGCTTTCCTCTCCTGAGTCCTTCCATAAATCTCTAATTTTCTAAACAGGTCTCTCACTTCTTGTCCCCCAGTTCTCCACTTTTCCTATAGTACTAGCTCATAGGTCAACAACCAAACTGGTTGCACCTTCTATTGTCTATTTACACTTGTTTGGTTAGGTATATTATTGTTTGGTTAGATAAAAATTTTTTATCTGGCACGTTAAACACATCCAGATCTGCCTTACTTCAAGTTTTGCTCCACAGTAAATAGTGGTAACAAATTTCAGTGACATTTTTTTCTTGCCTGCCTCAAAAGGATGCTGTGAGATAATGTGTATGTATAATACCAATTGCAGTGATTATTACCTCCAGTTGTCACTTTTTCCTGCCATTCTTTTCTTGCTTTTTATCACTACAGATAAGAAGGAAGTATTTAAATAATGGAAGTTAGAAAACTGATTTTTTAAAAGTCTAAAATAATGTAGTGTTTCAACACTTTGCAAATATGAAGCTAATACTTCAACACTTTGTTAAGTCACCATTCACCTCTTTTATAAAAATACAGCTTTGCTTTTCATAAACCTGGTGTCCAGCTCTGCATTTAAAACACCAGAACCACTTCTCACCAACATACATGATTTAAAAAAAAAACAAAAAAAACACTTCCTTTTGCCACTCACCTTTTATCTTTTCCTCTTTTTGTAATTTTTCTTTTGAGCATCTTCTGCTCCTTTAAGCCAGAAGTCTGAATTATTTTTTTTTAACATCTTTATTGGAGTATAATTGCTTTACAATGGTGTTAGTTTCTGCTTTATAACAAAGTGAATCAATTATACATATACATATGTTCCCATATCTCCTCCCTCTTGCATCTCCCTCCTTCCCACCCTCCCCATCCTACCCATCCAGATGATCACAAAGCACTGAGCTGATCTCCCTGTGCTATGCGGCTGCTTCCCAGTAGCTATCTATTTTACATTTGGTAGTGTACATATGTCCATGCCACTCTCTCACTTTATCACAGCTTACCCTTCCCCCTCCCCATATCCTCAAGTCCATTCTCTAGTAGGTCTGTGTCTTTATTCCTGTCCTGCCCCCAGGCCCTTCACGACACTTCTTTTTTTTCTTAGATTCCATATATATGTGTTAGCATATGGTATTTGTCTTTCTCTTTCTG
>RJWK010011292.1:0-42211 GCA_004363435.1 Platanista minor | reverse complement strand
ACGTGGGCATCTCACTGTTGTGGCCTCTTCTGTTTCAGAGCACAGGCTCCGGACGTGCAGGCTCAGCAGCCATGGCTCACGGGCCCAGCCGCTCTGTGGCACGTGGGATCCTCCTGGACCGGGGCACAAACCCACGTCCCCTGCATCGGCAGGCGGACTCCCAACCACTGCGCCACCAGGGAAGCCCCTGTTTGTATTTTTTACAGACTTTTTTCCTGTAATTGATATCTAGTCTCATAGTGTTGTGGTTGGAAAAGGCACTTGATTTGATTTCAATTTTCTTAAATTTACCAAGGCTTGATTTGTGACCCAAGATATGATCTATCCTGGAGAATGTTCCATGAACACTTGAGAAGAAAGTGTATTCTGTTGTTTTTGGATGGAATGCCCTATAAATATTAATTAAGTCCATCTTGTTTAATGTATCATTTAAAGCTTGTGTTTCCTTCTTTATTTCATGTTGGATGATCTGTTCATTGGTGAAAGTGGGGTGTTAAAGTCCCCTACTATGATTGTGTTACTGTTGATTTCCTCTTTTATGGCTGTTAGTATTTGCCTTAATGTATTGAGGCGCTCCTATGTTGGGGCATAAATGTTTACAACTGTTATATCTTCTTATTGGATCGACCCCTTGATCATTATGTAGTGTCCTTTGTCTCTTGTAATAGTCTTTGTTTTAAACTTTATTTTGTCTGATATGAGAATTGCTACTCCAGCTTTCTTTTGATTTCCATTTGCATGGAATATCTTTTTCCATCCCCTCACTTTCAGTCTGTATGTGTTCCTAGGTCTAAAGTGGGTCTCTTGTAGACAGCATATATACAGATCTTGTTTTTGTATCCATTCAGCCAGTCTATGTCTTTTGGTTGGAGCATTTAATCCATTTACATTTAAGGTAATTATTGATATGTATGTTCCTATTACCATTTTCTTAATTGTTTTGGGTTTGTTATTGTAGGTCTTTTCCTTCTCTTGTGTTTCCTGCCTGGAGAAGTTCCTTTAGGAATTTTGTTGTTCCTTTGTTGTACAGCTGGTTTGGTACTGAATTCTCTTAACTTTTGCTTGTCTGTAAAGGTTTTAATTTCTCCGTCAAATCTGAATGAGATCCTTGATGGGCAGAGTAATCTTGGTTTTAGGTTTTTCCCCTTCATCACTTTAAATATGTCCTGGCACTCCCTTCTGGCTTGAAGAGTTTCTGCTGAAAGATCAGCTGTTAACCTTATGGAGCTTCCCTTGTGTGTTATTTGTTGTTTTTCCCTTGCTCCTTTAAAATGTTTTCTTTGTATTTACTTTTTGATAGTTTGATTAGTATGTGTCTTGGCATGTTTCTCCTTGAATTTATCCTGTATGGGACTCTCTGTGCTTCCTGGACTTGATTAACTATTTCCTTTCCCATATTAGGGAAGTTTTCAACTGTAATCTCTTCAAATATTTTCTCAGTCCCTTTCTTTTTCTCTTCTTCTTCTGGGACCCCTATAATTCGAATGTTGGTGTTTAATGTTGTCCCAGAGGTCTCTGAGACTGTCCTCAATTCTTTTCATTCTTTTTTCTTTTTTCTGCTCTGCAGTAGTTATTTCAACTATTTCATCTTCCAGGTCACTTATCTGTTCTTCTGCCTCAGTTATTCTGCTATTGATCCTTTCTAGAGAATTTTTAATTTCATTTATTGTGTTGTTCATCACTGTTTATTTGCTCTTTAGTTCTTCTAGGTCCTTGTTAAACGTTTCTTGTATTTTCTCCATTATATTTCAAAGATTTTGGATCATCTTTACTATCATTATTCTGAACTCTTTTTCAGGTAGACTGCCTATTTCCTCTTCATTTGTTAGGTCGGGTGGGTTTTTACCTTGCTCCTTCATCTGTTGTGTGTTTCTCTGTCTTCTCATTTTGCTTAACTTATTGTGTTTGGGGTCTCCTTTTTGCAGGCTGCAGGTTTGTAGTTCCCGTTGTTTTTGGTGTCTGTCCCCAGTGGCTAAAGTTGGTTCAGTGGCTTGTGTAGGCTTCCTGGTGGAGGGGACTACTGCCTGTGTTCTGGTGGATGAGGCTGGATCTTGACTTTCTGGTGGGCAGGTCCACGTCTGGTGGTGTGTTTTGGGGTGTCTGTGGCCTTCTTATGATTTTAGGCAGCCTCTCTGCTAATGGGTGGGGTTGTGTTCCTGTCTTGCTAGTTGTTTGGCATAAGGTGTCCAGCACTGTAGCTTGCTGGTCATTGAGTGGAGCTGGGTCTTGGTGTTGAGATGGAGGTCTCTGGGAGGTTTTCGCCATTTCATATTATGTGGAGCTGGGAGGTCTCTTGTGGACCAGTGTCCTGAACTTGGGTCTCCCACCTCTGAGGCACAGCCCTGACGCCTGGCTGGAGCACTAAGAGCCTGTCATCCACACAGCTCAGAATAAAAGGGAGAAAAAAGAAAGAAAGAAAAGATAAAGTAAAATAAAATAAAACAATATAAAATAAAGTTATTAAAATAAAAAACAATTATTTAAAAAAGTAATAAAAAAAGAAAGAAAGAAAGAAAGAAGAGAGCAACAAAACCAAAAAACAAATCCACCAATGATAACAAGTGCTAAAATCTATACTAAAAAAAAAAAATTGGACAGACAGAACCCTAGTATAAATGGTAAAAGCAAAGCTATACAGACAAAATCACACACAGAAGCATACACATACACACTCACAAAAAGAGGAAAAGGGAAAAAAAAAAAATATATATATATATATATAGTTTCTCCCAAAGTCTGCCTCCTAAATTTGGGATGATTCGTTGTCTGTTCAGGTATTCCACAGATGCAGGGTACATCAAGTTGATTGTGGAGATTTAATCTGCTGCGCCTGAGGCTGCTGGGAGAGATTTCCCTTTCTCTTCTTTGGTTGCACAGCTCCTGGTGTTCAGCTTTGGATTTGGCCCCACCTGCGTGTAGGTCGCCTGAGGGCACCTGTTCTTTGCTCAGACAGGACGGGGTTAAAGGAGCAGCTGATTCGGGAACTCTGGTTCACTCAGGCTGGGGGCAGGGAGGGGTATGGAATGTGGGGCGAGCCTGAGGCGGCAGAGGCGCGCCATGAGTTCTCCCGGGGAAGTTGTCCCTGGATCATGGGACCCTGGCAGTGGCGGCTGCACAGTCTCCCAGGAGAGGCGGTGTGCAGAAGCCTTAGCATCCCGTGCCCGTCTCTGGGGTCCGCGCTGATAGCCGTGGCTCGCGCCCGTCTTGAGCTCCTTTAAGCGGTGCTCTTAATCCCTTCTCGCACACCACAAAACAAAGAAGCAAGAAAAAGTCTCTTGCCTCTTCGGCAGTTCCAGACCTTTTCCCAGACTCCCTTCTGGTTAGCCGTGGTGCACTAGCCCCCTTCAGGCTTTGTTCATGCAGCTGACCCCAGTCCCCTCCCTGCGATCCAACCAAAGCCCGAGCCTCAGCTCCCAGCTCCCGCCCGCCCAGGTGGGGAGCAGACAAGCCTCTTGGGCTGGTGAGTGCTGGTCGGCACCGATCCTCTGTGCGGGAATCTCTCCACTTTGCCCTCCGCACCACTGTTGCTGAGCTCTCCTCTGTGGCTCCGAAGCTTCCCCCATCCACAGTCTCCACCCGCGAAGGGCCTTCCTAGTGTGTGGAAACCTTTCCTCCTTCACAGCTCCCTTCCACTGGTGCAGGTCCCATCCCTATTCTTTTGTCTCTGTTTTTTTCTTTTTCCTTTTGCCCTACCCAGGTACGTGGGGGAGTTTCTTGCCTTTTGGGAGGTCTGAGGTCTTCTGCCAGTGTTCACTAGGTGTTCTGTAGGAGTTGTTCCATACGTAGATGTATTTCTGCTGTATTTGTGGGGAGGAAGGTGATCTCCATGTCTTACTCTTCCACCATCTTGAAGCTCTGTGTTTATCTTTTGAACACTATGAATCTTCTAATGTCCCTGTCTCCCTGTCTGCATAGACCACTGGAAAGCAGACTTTTATTTTGGCTCACACCTAATAAAGATACCTCTGTGAAGCCCCAAATGAAGTACAGCATAAGAGCTCAAATTCTGGAGTTTAAATAACTACTCTGTGCCTTACTGGTTTTGTAAAATTGGGCAAGTTCCTAACTTTCCAGGCCTCAGTTTTCTTATCTGTAGAATGGGCATATTAATACCTCCCTCTTTGCCATGGGAATTAAATGGGATTATATATGATGGACTTAATACAGTGCCTGATACACAATAAGTATTCAATAAATGCTGGTTACTTTTCTTATTTTCACCCTTCACCTTAGCTCTCACACTTTTTTTTTTTTTTTTTTTGAGGTACGCGGGCCTCTCACTGTTGTGGCCTCTCCCGTTGCGGAGCACAGGCTCCCGACGCGCAGGCTCAGCGGCCATGGCTCACGGGCCCAGCCGCTCCGCGGCATGTGGGATCTTCCCGGACCGGGGCATGAACCCGTGTCCCCTGCATCGGCAGGCGGACTCTCAACCACTGTGCCACCAGGGAAGCCCCCAACTCTCACACTTTTAAAAAATATTTGTTTTGTTGTGTTTGCTTTTGTAAATTGCTTCAAATCCTTTTTGGAACAAGGCTGCATGTAAATTAGTAATCTGTATTGCCAGTGCCTTCTTTAAGAATTGTATAAATTTATTCTGCCACCTCCAATATAGGAGAGTAATTAGACACAAGGTGAGTTGCAATTTGTCAGCATCTAACCTAAGACTTAAAATACTCATTAACTTTGACACAGTAATTTCATTTTTTGACTCCACAAGTGAAAAAAAAGCTGAAACACTTTTATATACATAAAAAGCTCATTCACAAAATTCTTTCATAGTTTTATCTATAATAGCTAAAACTTGAAAATAATCTGAATGCCCTTTAAAAGAGAAATGGTTAATATTCACTCAAGCAAACTTTATGCAGTCCTTGTTTTTGAAAACTATGTGATAGCATGGTAAATGCCTATGATATAAAGCCAAGGGAAAAAAGTAGTTTACATAATTGTGTCTGTAATATGACTACAGCAACCTATGAAAATTTATAAAGAAAAAGACCAGAAGGAAATATACTAACATGTTAATAAGGGAGTTTGAGGGGAGAAACAATGGATGCTTTTTAAATCCTTTTTCCCGGACTTCCCTGGTGGCGCAGTGGTTAAGAATCCACCTGCCAATATTGGGGACAGATTCAAGCCCTGGTCCGGGAAGATCCCACATGTGTGCCACAACTACTGAGTGCCACAACTACTGAGCCTGTGTGCCACAACTACTGAGCCTGTGCTCTGGAGCCCGTGAACCACAACTACTGAGCCCACACGCCGCAACTATTGAAGCCTGCGCACCTAGAACCCGTGCTCTGCAACAGGAGAAGCCACTGCAATGAGAAGCCCGTGCACTGCCATGAAGAGTAGCCCCTGCTCACCACAACTATAAAAAGCCTGCATGCAGCAACGAAGACCCAACACAGTCAAAAATAAAATATAAATAAATAAATTTATTTATTTTAAAAAAACACTTTTTTCCATGTGTTTCTGTAATTCCCAGCTTTCTCTCATAATGAATCTCCCCACCTACACACAATGCCGTATAAGGTCCCTGTTCATAACTCTTGGATCAATGCAAAGGACAGCTCAGTTTGAACTGTTTTCTTTGGACATGATGTCATCTTTATTTCATTAAAAATGCAATTGCCTAAGGTATGATGTTGGGTCAGGGGAGCAGCTTTGGGGGCTGCATAAGGGGGTAATTTAGTGTAGCTTCCTGTCAGTGGCTTTGCTTGGACTGATAAAATGAGAGAAAGCAGAACACCTTTAGAGAAGGGAGTGAGGAAGCAGATATTTTTGTACCAGTCACAGACGTTACAGAAATTCAAAAATCAGGAAAATGGAATTCCAGAGCAGAATTCTTTGCCTGATTGGACAAAGAAATCGCTCAAACCTTATCTTTTTAAGAAGTAAGAAAAATCCAATTGAAACATGTTGTTACTGTCATTTCTGTTTTAGTAATAATTATTTTTTAGCCTAAAGTCATCAAATTAAAGACATTTTAGAATCCGAAGATACAATTATATACTTTTAATTTTTATTCAGTGTATTGTCTTTTCTGGTTATAAATTTTAAATATGTAAAATGTGTAAATTAATGAATGAAATTCATTAGTAATCCCAGCACCCAGAGAATCACCACTGTTAGTTAAGATGTACAGTGTGAGATTTCTTATTCTCTCTCTGGTATAGCTAGAGCTAACATTTCTTGAGTAATTAGCAAGTGCTTGGCACTGCTTGGAGACTTCTACATGTATTAACTAAGTTCAGTCTTAGAGAATGAGAATTATCTAATTATCTACAATAATTACTTTGCATTGGTGAAGTTCAGTTTCTTATAGAAGACCATGCAGCTGGGATGTGGCAGAGCCAGGATGTGGAACAGGCATCCAGACTCTGAGTCTGTGCACTTAACCTCTCTCTCCATAGCTTCAATGTCTTTTTTTTTTTCTTTCTTTCTTTTTGCTGTACACGGGCCTCTCACTGTTGTGGCCTTTCCCGTTGCAGAGCACAGGCTCCGGACGCGCAGGCTCAGCGGCCATGGCTCACTGGCCCAGCCGCTCCGCGACATGTGGGATCTTTCCAGACCGGGGCACGAACCTGTGTCCCATGCCTCGGCAGGCAGACTCTCAACCACTGTGCCACCAGGGAAGCCCCAATATCTTTATAAGTACATATTTTACCACAGTGGGTTTATACTGTACCTAATCTTTTAACCTGCTTTTTCTTTTTAAAGTATCTGAACATCATTCCAAATCGGTAGAGATAAATCTACATCAGTATTTTTAATAGCTGCATTGTATTTTATTGCATGGGTGTCTTATAATGTATTTAACCATAATCCATATGGTTGGATATTTAAATTTTTTTCCTATTGTAAACAGCAAAAGAATGCACATTCCACGTGCAATTGTGCACTTAAGAAAGTATTTTATTAGGATAAATTCTTAGATAAGAAATTTCTGGGTCAGAGTGAAGATTTTCAAGGTTTTAAATACCTGTTGCCAAAAGACCTTCAAGAATGTTGTGTCCATTTACATTTCCCCCTGACAGGACAGGAGAGTATATTTTTCTCTACATTCTAGAGTGTTTCTCGAACTTTTGCACCTTGACTTACGGTAATACATGCATTTTTTATAGTGATTCAATACACACACATTAAATAAACACACATTTCTATTTTCTTCACTAGATGCAATGACCTCTTTTTCTCTCCTCTCTCTCCTTTCCTTTTCAAAATTCTCTTAAATGCCAGATATGATTCACTAAGTTAATTACATGATCCATGAATGAATGGTAACTCACAGTTTGAAAAAACACTATTCAATACTTGGATATTAACATTCTTTTTAGTATTTGCCTATCTGATAATCTGAGATAATGGCATGCTATTGTTTCTATCTTGACTTCTTCAATTACTCGAGGCTGAACATTTTGGAAAATCATGTTTTTGAAGAGAGTAATCTGTAATTCATTGTTTCTCAACTTCCAGTGCATATTAGAACTAAAAAAAAAATCACATTCTTTTTTTTTTTTCCCGGTACGCGGGCCTCTCACTGCCGTGGCCTCTCCCGTTGCGGAGCACAGGCTCCGGACGCTCAGGCTCAGCGGCCATGGCTCACGCGCCCAGCCGCTCCGCGGCATGTGGGATCCTCCCGGACAGGGGCACGAACCCGTGTCCCCTGCATCGGCAGGTGGACTCCCAACCACTGCGCCACCAGGGAAGCCCCCCAAGATCACATTCTTAAATTAATTGCTGGACCAAGTAATCTCTAGAGATTGGGCTCAGGTATCAAAATTTGTGGTCAAGGCTAAGAATAAATGCTGTAGATGGTTATAGTAAATTCGAGATTTGTGTGATGGCATTGTTCACGACATAACTAGATTGTCACTTTATAAAACTGCATTTGGGTTGATATCCCTTTGAATTTGATATTTATTTCAAAATTTACTCCGCAGTCATTTAAACAAATAAATATGATTAACTTTCTAAAATGTTTTGTTCAGTTGTAAGAGTTCTGACTATTAAGCGCATGTCATTTCCAAGGGTCACTCTTTATTTAAATTTAAGTCCCCTGGGCTTCCCTGGTGGCGCAGTGGTTGAGTCCGCCTGCCGATGCAGGGGACGCGGGTTCGTGCCCCGATCCGGGAAGATCCCACAAGCCGCGGAGTGGCTGGGCCCGTGAGCCATGGCCGCTGAGCCTGCCTGTCCAGAGCCTGTGCTCCGCAATGGGAGAGGCCACAACAGTGAGAGGCCCGCGTACCGCAAAAAAAAAAAAATAAATAAATTTAAGTCCCCTATATTTTTTTCAGGCCTACTGTGTGCCAAGCGTAGCCCCAGATGTGTGGAGTTAGAAGGTGAGCCGGCAGCTCACCATGTAACAGGTACCCTAACCTAGGCATGCAAGTAACTATAACGCCAGGGAGAGAGTGGTAATTTCATGATCATAGGAATTTAGAAATAATACCATTAAAAACCTATGTTTCTAATATCCTCATAGTATAGCTCATTTATAACAATTATGTTATTTACACCAAAAGCAACAGGAAAATTTGGAAACTCTTTTAGCCGGATTCAAATAGAGTATGATTGCCCTTTAAACATTACATATTTTAAAAATATCATGGTCATCTAAAGGTATGATTTCACTCCATCTTAAGTATGGAGTTAAAGAAAGGGTTCTAATTTTGGCTTATGAGCTGTTAGCTGCACAAATCACAGTTATGCTTGTTTAAGTCTAATTTAGTGGTGAATTATGGCAAGGAAGCTCATGGGAGATGGTTTAGACTCTCATGAATAAAATCATGTTGTGGGAGCACTATGGTGCTATTTAGTATTTCAGAGTTCCATCACAGAGTTCCAGTTGCCTACTGGACAGTCCACCTAGATGGTCCTCTGGAACCCCAAATTTAATGTATCTCCCCAAAAGAGTTCTTAGCTCCTTTTTGCCTCTTCCCCAAACCCATCTTCCCTCCTCCAACTGTGGCACAGTGGACAGTCGTGTGCTTTGCAGTAGGACAGAGGTTACTTTACATTTTTCAAGCTGTTCTGCTCGGTTAGAGAAGAGGAAACCAGGCTGGGGTATTGTGGGTGGTCTGTGGGCCTCAGTGCTGGCTTCAGGCCTGACTACTGAGATTCCAGCTCTGAAAGCCCAAGAAGGCCAGCCTGGGACAGCTTCCCCCCACCCTTCCCTGTCCCACTCCAGCTTTTGCTTCTCTGTTGTACATGGAGGGGGCTTCAGGAGAGGAGGGATGCTCACAGGAGGCTCTCAGAGGGCCACCGGGACCAGCCTCTGGTCACAGGACTGTCCTGGAGAAGCGAAGCCAGCAGAGTAGCACGTCTACACTGGGTGTCACTCGGAGGGCTGGCACAGGTGAGAGATACAGACGAATTCCAAATGTGTTCCACAAATTGGTGAATGGCAGGTGGCTAAGAGGAGCTGGAGGGTTGAAGTCGAGAGGGGTCATTCGTGCCCTCCCATGGCATTGGTCTTGAGTCTGCTATTGGTCATACTTGGCAATTCCCGTCTCCAAGTTCCTCTATTACTGCTCCCTTAGAAGTGTGCTGTGGTAGAAAAAGCTTTGTCCTTGAGCAAGGTACTTAACCTTTCTATGCCTCAGTTAAATCATCTGTAAAAACTGGATGAATGACAGCTCTTTAGAAGGAGTTAGCTCTGATGACGAGGACCAGACCCCCTCCACACATGCAGCTGATCTCAGATGATCAAATGGAATGTCCAGTAAGGGAGCTGGGGTGCTCTGGGTGGGTTGTGAGTTCACATGTGGTCCCTGCCATCTTCCCCTGCAGTGTAAAATGATCACCTTTCAGTACAGCACAGCCTTGGCGGAGATGTAGCCGAACAGTTATAGATCCAGTCAGATGATGGATCAGCTGTTCAGTTTTTACCTGCTCTTCACCTGTTTCTGGAGAGGAGACTACTAGTCACCTAGGAAAACAACAGGAAGTCTAACAGTCTTCGAGGCTCAGATTATTGGAGTGTGGATTTTCCCCTTGTTGGCCGTGGTCACTAGAGGTCAGTGATCAAGTCATCAAACCCAGACATAAGGTTTTCAGAGCTGGGAAATGGAAAACAGGGGACAGCTACATCCTGTTGGGTCACATCCTGTTCATGAAGGCAGGAACTGGGGCAGCAGACCAAGATGGTTAGAAAAACATGACGCTTACGAGGCATTTGCACTCTACGTGTGTGTGTATTGATATGTAATTTTTTTTAAGACACTGCAAATCAAAGTACATACATCATGATTTTGGAAGACCTCAAGCTTCTTGTGAAATAATACTGGCTAAAAGCCAACTTTTTATTTATATGACTGTGCTCAATCTGTAGCCATACCCATCTAAGAGGTAGAAGAATATCCTATTTGCTGTCTGAAAACTGTTCACAAGGGCACTGAGTGCTTTCTCTAGGAATAGGAATGCAATGTTGGGAATTTCTCAGTGGCAGTCCTAGTGAGTATGAGATTGTGGATCATGTCCAGAAATAGAAATGTTGTTGCCTCTCTCAAAGGGAAGGATGGATTTTCCCAGTTGCGGTAAGCCCATAGTCATTGTGTGACAGGCATCTGGCTCATGCGGAATTGCTGGTGCACGGCGCTCCTCACTCAAAGCACAGCTTGTCATTCCTTCACTCAGCTACCTCAGCTGACAGAAGAGCTTCCTGGACGCAGAAATGTCAGACACCCCTTCTGCTTCTTTCTTTTTACCTTCACTGCTCCTATTCATCTTCTCTTTCTTGTCCCCTTTTCTTACATGTGTTTCAGTCGGGATAATGATCACACAATGGTTCCATGCTGCTTTGCATGGGGGTGGGATTAAGCAGAAAGCAATTGCCATCTCTCTCTTGGGTTTTATGTTGATAATTAGCATCCTTCAGGAAGCGAGAGGCCTCTTCCAGCTCTGGGCTGTCCAGTAGCTCAGGACTGCACTGTGTCTAAGATAAATCAAGCATTCAATATGGTGGTGCTCAAACTTTTGGGCTGCTGGTCCCAAGAATCTGCCTTTAAGATTTAAAAACCATGTGCTTTGCAATTAGTACTCAATGGTTTGCTGAATTTCTTCTTGATTTTCCTTTATTCTATGGTAAGTAATTGTACTAGAAATGGGCCACAATTACTAGGAAATTATCTCTTAAGAATATCCATGCATCTTGGAACTAGATGCGAGGGAACGTTCCAGGTAGGTAAGACTGCTAAAGGCTTCACCTATCACCTAGTGATTTCAGATTTTAGTATTTAGAGAAAGAGATAGAAAGAAAGCAAAAGAAAAGAATGATATTGACTACTAAGATCTATGCATGGGTAGTGTAGGTTCTATTATAAAAATTTGCAATAATGGAAATCCAACACAAATATTGCATATAATTTTAGCCCAAAATAAAATTGTGTTTTTATTTGTCCATGTGCTCTTCTAGTTCTTGTGATATGTAATTTTTAACCTGTTTATGTATCATCATAAGTATTTTATGTCTTCACCTAAATTCATGTATAAAGAGATGTTCTTTAAAAAAGAAATGACATTTAGACCCACTTTTGGTGCTCATGGACAGAGCAACAGAAGTAAGTTACAGACCACAGTAAGTTGTGGATTTCCTTTTGGCTTTGCCCATGAGGACTTTATCGTTTTTGTATTTCAGCTTGACCTATGAAAAATGGGAGTGGGTGACTAGTCACCTTACAAACATATTGAGTGGAAAAATAACTGTTGAGTGATTTTAGTTTCACCAAGATGGAAAGATGTGGTATCAAATACTGCAGTACTTAAAGGACCTCAGTATTGGGCAGGTCACCAGGCCTGTTATTGTCCTTTCACTTCTTTCTTTTCATTTTATTTCTTACTGTTCCCGGCCACTCCTTCCTCAAAATCCCGTGTAAATCTAAAAGCGAGGCTCCTACTTGATAATCCCTGGGTGCTGGCTGTGTGACAGAAAAGGTGCTGAGGTCTTTGCTCACATACCTCATTTAATCCTACTCTCTGATACAGGAAGGTACCATTATCCCCACTTTACAGATGAGGAGGCTGAGATACTACTGATTAATTATCTTGCTCAAGATCAGTTGATAAATGATGGAGCTACTGTTCCCACAGAGATCTGGCAATTATGTAGATGTTTCTAAGGACAGATTAGGCTCTTTTGCAACACTGCACTTCCTCAATGCAGAGCCTGGGACAGAAATGATAGAAAAAGAAGGCATGTTTTAGAGCCGGCTCGGCTGCTAATTCTTTGAATGATATGATCTCTCTTTACTTTCTTTTGTTTTTACAGATTGGATTTACTGTCACCACCTTCTACAAGCTGGGGACATTCATTAACACACATAATTGTTTAGAGAGTATGTTTTTTTTTTTTTTTTTTTTTTTGCTGTTCGCGGGCCTCTCACTGTTGTGGCCTCTCCCGTTGCGGAGCACAGGCTCCGGACGCGCAGGCTCAGCGGCCATGGCTCACGGGCCCAGCCCCTCCGCGGCATGTGGGATCTTCCCGGACCGGGGCACGGACCCGTGTCCCCTGCATCGGCAGGCGGACTCTCAACCACTGCGCCACCAGGGAAGCCCGAGAGTATGGTTTTATGTAATAGGAAGAGGTATTTCAGAAATGTAAACTGGAGGAAAAGAAAAAAATATTGAGTTTCCGGATATGTCGGTTCCTTTTTTTTTTTTTCTTCTTTTGTAAACTGGTTGATTCCATTCAGAATGTAATGTTAACCTCCTGGAGGATAAAAATAACTTCTTTTGTAATTTTACTTCATACAGCAACAACATATTGTGCTTTTTCATGGAAAGATCTATTTTGAAAAAGAATGCAAGGTACCCTCAGTCCCATGAGTAATAACTGGCAAGATGATGCTTATGGCAGATAATCACTCTAAGTCCTTTTTTGGAAGGCTTATGAATTGTTTTTTACACAAATTGCACATGTTGTTTTGTGATATGTGAAATCTCATTTAATAATAATTTAAAAAACCCCAAAGGATATATGTATATGGTTTGGGGAATTCCTTTTAGTTCCCGTACAGTGACTCACAGTTTAGATGTACTGAGTTGGGTAGAGGAAGCATCTCTCTATCACTGTCTCATAAAAATACAAGCTGTGAACCAGGAACGGAAACTGCAGACCTCTGCATGCTCCTCTGTCCTCCCATAGGCAGGAGGTGGAATCTGGAGATAGTATTTGAGGTCTAGCAAATGAAGCAACTGGGAGACCATGAATAGGATGATCCTGGGAAGAGGGACGGAACAGTTTTCTTTCTGATACTTAAACTCATGACCTTTACTTTTTATTTTTGGTATAAGTCTCCCCAGATTGAGAAGTCCAGTCACCTAATCAAACACAGCCACACAGCCAGAACTGATTCCTTATCCTGAAGTATACAAATGGCTAAACAAAACAGAAAATGGATGACTAGAATATGGATTTCCAAACTTTGAGAGTCACTAGAATTACATAGATGAACCCCAGGGAAATTTTAAGGATGATTCCTGAGGAGGTGACTGGTTTCCTTCACCTCTGAGATTGTATCATTCTGTAACCATGCTGCTAGGTCTGATAAGTTTCTTCTAGGAGACAAATTTTCAGCTTCCCAGAATCTCAGAGAGATTTGACCAAAATAATCTTCTGAATAACAACATACACTTTCTTTTCTTGGGAAGCAGTGCTGACAATAGCTGGGAAGAGCTGGTGACCTCTAAAGGAAAAACAAATTTAAAGATACAACTATCTTATTCCCATTGGAGAAATATTTATAAATAGAGCCATGGGTTTTCTGCTACTGGATTTGGGTAACTTTCCTCAAAATTGTGTGTGTATTTTGCTCGGAATTTCATTGCACAAGCTGTTAGGTATAGTTTGGTTCAGTTTTTAGCCAGCTGAATTTTTTGGAGTGATAATTTCATCAATAGTTCAATTAAGTTGAAATTTATAGATTTAGAAAGAGATTCTAAACATGATTTGATTTGGGTTTTATGTTTTGTGAAAATTTTAAAAATCTTTTAAGTCACTCACAGAACTTTCCATGTATAAAAGATTTGCAAAGTGTGGCCAAAGGGGCCAGAGAGGTTTACCTAGCATTTCCAAGATCCCAGAACTCAGATCCTGGGTGGCACTGGGTCTGGAAGGCTTATATTTAGAACAGGCTCCAGATAGGGGCTTAGCAATAATTTCATCTCTATGTTAACGGGAGGAAGATTCAATACAATTAGAAAGTAGAAGTCTTCTTATTGGTTTTTCAGTCTTTAAAATGCAGTAATCTTGGCTTCAAGTAATCATTGCTATAGATTTGGAAGAAAGATGGTACATAGGGGGATGGAAACTTACCTGGACCTTATAATTACTGTGGATTCTTGTGTTCTGACCCAATAACTGAGCTCTTCCCAAGTGGAATAATTGCAAAGCAGCAAAAGTTTTGAAGGAGAAGGAATCAAAGGCATGTAACAGAAGCTTTTGCATTTTCAAAATAAATTACAGGATGATGAAGGCAGGTGACCATCTTTTGTCCATACTGATTCTCATAGTAAAAAGGATGATATCTTCTTGGGGAAAACTAAAACTGATGAAATAGGTATGAATTTAAATCTGCAAACTCAAGACCAGAATTAGTCCAGTTTTTAAAAACAACTTTATTGAAGTGTAACTTACAGTTCATCCACTGTAACTGTATGGTTTGATGAATTTTAGTAAATTTATGTAGATTTGCCACCATCACTACAATTCAGTTTTAGAATACTTCCATCATCCCCCAAAATTCCTTTTTGTCTATTTGCAGTCAATCCCTACTCCCAGCCTCAGCCCCAGGCAACCACTAATCTGCTTCCTGTCTCTATAGTTTTGCCTTTTCTAGGAATTTCATGTAAATAGAATTGTGCAGTACGTAATCTTTGGTGTCTGGCATCATTCACTTACATGATGTTTCGAGTTTCATCCATGTTGTTGCATGTGTCAGCAGTTTGTTCGTTTCCACTGCTGAGCAATATGCCAGTGTATGGACATACCACAGTATGTTTACTCATTCACTATTTGATGGACATTTAGGTTGTTTCCAGTTTAGGGTTATTGCTGATAATGTTGCTGTGATTATTTGCTTACAAGTTTTTGTGTGGACATATGTTTTCGTTTCTCGTAGATTGATAATAGAGAGTGGAATTGCTTGGTTGGTCATGTGGGAAGTGTATGTTTAACATTTTGAGAAACTGAAAATGTTTTCCAAATTTGCTGTACCATTTTATTTTCCCACCAACACTATATGACTTGATATAATCAGTCTTTTGTATTATAGTCATCCTAGTGGGTTAAGTATCTTATTGTGGTATTAATTTGCATTTCCCTAATGAAAGTTTGAGAATTTTGAGAATTTTTTCATGTGTATATTAGCCATGTGTATATCTTTCTTTGGTAAAGTATCTGTTCAAATTATTTGCCTGTTTTCTATTAGGTTGTTTGTCTTATTGTTGAATTGTAAGAGTTCTTTATATGTTCTGCATACAAGTCCTTTAATATGACTTGCAGTTATTTTCTCCCAATTTGTGACTTGCCTTTTAATTTTCTTAATGGTTTCTTTTTAAGGGTGAAAGCTTTCAATTTGATGAGGTCTGGTTGACATTTTTTTTCTTTTATGGATCATGCTTTTGGTATCATATCTAATAAATGTTTGCCTAACCCAAGGTCAAAGATTTTCTCCTATGTTTTCTTACAGAAATTTTATAGATTTAGAATTTACATTTACATCTGTGATCCAGTGTGAACTACGTATGGTGTGTATGGTGGGAGGCAAAGATCTAAGTTCTTTTTTTTTTTTGGCATATGGATATCCAGTTGTTCCATCCATTTTTTGAAAAGACTATCCTTTCCCCTATTGAATTGCCTTGGCACTTTTGTCAAAATCAATTGACCGTAAATATGAAGGTTTATTTCTGGACTCTCTACTCTGCTCCACTGACTATATGTTGTTCCTTACCCCAGCAGCACACTGTCTTGATTACTGTACCTTTATGTAAGTTTGTAAAAGTCCTCCAGTGTTGTTCTTCTCGTGCAGTTTTTTGTTGTTGTTGAAGTATAGTTGATTTACAATTATTCAGGTGTACAGAAAACTGAAAACATATATATATATATATATATATATATGTAATATATATATATATTTTCTTTCCCATTATAGGTTATTACAAGATATTGAATATAGTTCCCTGTGCTATACAGTAGTAGGTCCTTGTTGTTTATCTATATTATATATAGTAGTGTGTGTCTGTTAATCCCAAATTCCCAATTTATCCCTCCCCCCTCTTTCCCCTTTGGTAAGCATAAGTTTGTTTTCCCTGTCTGTGAATCTATTTCTGTTTTGTAAATAAGTTCATTTGTATCATTTTTTTAGATTCCACATATGAGTGATATCATATGATATTTGACTTTGTCTGACTTACTGCACTTAGTATGGTAATCTCTATGTCCATCCATGTTGCTGCAAATGGCATTATGTCATTCTTTTTTATGGTGGAGTAATATTCCATTGTGCATATATACCACATCTTCTTTATCCATTCATCTGTCGATGACGTTTAGGTTGCTTCTATGTCTTGGTCATTGTAAATAGTGCTGCAATGAACATTGGGGTGCGTGTATCTTTTCGAATTAGTTTTCATCTTTTCCAGATATGTGCCCAGGAGTGAGACAGCTGGATCATATGGTAACTCTATTTTTAGTTTTTTAAGGAACTTTCATACTGTTCTGCATAGTGGCTGCACCAATTTACATTCCCACCAACAGTGTAGGAGGGTTCCCTTTTCTCCACACCCTCTCCAGCATTTATTATTAAACATTTTGATGATGGCCATTCTGACCGATGTAAGGTGGTACCTCACTGGAGTTTTGATTTGCATTTCTCTAATAATTCTTATGAAGTTTTTTGTTGTTGTCTTAAGTCCTTTGAATTTTCATATAAATTTTATAAAATTTAGAATCAGCTTGTCAATTACTGCAGAACAAGATCTTTTATCCTGTGACTTTACCAAATTTGCTTATTAGGTCTAGTACATTTTTTGTAGATTTTATAAAATTTTCTTGTCTACGAGATTATATCATCTGCACATAAAGACAACTTTGCTTCTTCCTTTTAATCTGTATGCCCTTAGTTTTTTCAGCTGCCTATTGTACTGGCTAGAACGTCCAGTACAATGTTGAATAGAAATGGTCAGAACAAACATCCTTGCCTTATTCCCAGTCTTAAGGGGAAAGCATTCAGTCTTTCACCATTAAATATGATGTTAACAAAGGTTTTTCATAGATGCTCTTTATCAGGTGGAGAATGTTCACTTTTATTTCTGGTTTGTTGAGTTTTTAAGATATCATGAATAAATATTAAAATATGCCAAATATTTTTCTGCATCTGTTAAGATGATCATGTGGGTTTGTCCTTTTGATATGGTATGTTACATTTATTGATTTTTGGATATTAGGCCAAAGTTGTACTCCTGAGGTAAATCCCATTTGGTCATGGTGATTTTTTTTAATGTTGCTAGATTTGGTTTGCTATTTTTTGTTAAGGGTTTTGTATCTATATTCTGAGGGATATTGATTTATAGTTTCCTTTTCATGTGACTTCTTTGGCTTTACTATCAGGCTAATACTGAGCTACTAAAATGAGTTTGAGAGTGTTCCCTCATCTTCTATTTTCTGAAAGAATCTGTGTAGGATTGGTATTTTTTTTTCATTAAATGTTTCATAGAAGTCAACATCAGGACCTAGGCTCTTCTTTGTGGGAAAATTTTAAATTATTAATTCAATGTTCTTTGTTGATGTAGGTCTACTCAGATTTTCTGTATTTTTTTCTCGAGTCAGTTTTGATGTGTGTGTGTGTGTGTGTGTGTGTAAGAGTTTGTCTATTTCATCTAGATTGTCTATTTTGTTGGAATAAGTTGTTCATAATAATCCTTTAAACTTCTGTAGGGTAGTCCTGCTTGTATTGGGTTGTTATAGTTTTCCATTGACTTTAATCACAAGGGCATGGTACTGCTAAGAGATGCCATAAGGAATCTCCTGTATTCCAGAAATATTCTTCCTCACTTCCATTGTGTAGTAGCAGTTCAAATTCGCATTGGTAATCAGGATTAATCACCCTCACCATCTGTGGACATATAGAATACCTTATCTACCTTTCTTTGTTTGTTGATTCAGAGTTATGAGGAGACCAAAGTGGCTGGGTCACAGTCTTAACTTCCAGTTCAGTGGAATCCTTGCTGTGTCTCCTGGTAAATGCGTTTCCTACCTTGGAACCAAGACCTCTAGACCAGGAGAGAATTAGGTTGTGGGGTCAGGAAGCAACAGTTTTGCTGGTGGATCACTAGGAGTAATAGTAAATGGTGCCACTCTTATTTCCACTTTTTCAGTGCTGGACCTTGAGTCCTGGATATGGGAGAAACAGCACCTTGTATCAGATGCTGATTCAGAGCATACACAGCCTTCTGGAAAACCTTGCCCCAGCCACCTAGCTGGTGCTGTAACTGAGTCTTTAAAAGGCTGAGCCAACAGCTTCAAGATGGTACGGAACATTGTAAGATCGGTTAATTCCATGAGCATGGGCCCATTTCTGCATTTCATTTGCTGGTTAGAAACAATGCTATGTGGAATACCATGGTGGTGGATAAGGAATTCTGTAAGCCCGCAGATGGTAGTTTGGTCAGAAGCACTGTGAGCAGGGACTGCAAATCCCCCTCTAGAGTGTCTATTTCAGTAAGAACAAAGAGCTATCCCTTCCATAATGGAGTGGGTCCAATGTAACCAACCTGCCATCAGGTAGCTGGCTGATCACCTGGGGAATAGGGACCAATCTGCCACAGTCTCTGCTGTGTTGGTCTCTGCTGCTGACAGATGGGGCACTCAGTAGTCGCTGTAGCCAGATTGTTGCCCTTGGTGAATAGAAGTCCTTGTTCTTCAGCCCATGTAGAACCTCCATCCCTGCCACCATGGCCACTTTGTTCATGAGCCTATTGGCTGGGGAGGGAATCTGACTGGTATCCACAAAATAGGTCATCCTATCCATTTGATTATTAAAAGCTTCTTCCACTGAGGTTACCCTTGGTGAGCATTAACATGGAACATAAATATCTTCTTTTTCACAGTGTCTTGCAAGGCAACTACCTCAGGGGAGGTCATTATAGTTTCCTTGGGCAATGCAGGACTAATATGCTCAGATAGGGGTGGAAGGGATGCTTCTACTGGCAAAGAAGACTCATGTGAGTCCCCATTTCACTTGACTAGGAGGAAATTATAACCCTATTATTTGGAGGAATCAGCTTTGTCCCAGCATTTGGTGCATTAAGGCATTACGGAGGCCCCTCCAGTTCTAGGTCCTCTCTAGTTACCACCTGTTTGTCCATTCTCTGTTTTCCCCTCAGGGCCAAGCTTGGGCTCCAGGAATCTTTGGTGAGTCTGTAACCAGTTAGCAATTGCTCTCTGAAGTCTCGTCATCTCCTTTCCAGTTCCAGGAATCTCTATTTCCTACCTTACTGCTCCTCAGAGACACTCTTCCTGCCCCGACCTCTAGAAGAATAGAGACTTCAATTGCTCTAGAATTGATGTCTGCTTTCTGCTCTGCCGAAATCCCCTTTCAAGAAGTTACAAAGCGGGGCTTCCCTGGTGGCGCAGTGGTTGAGAGTCCGCCTGCCGATGCAGGGGACACGGGTTCGTGTCCCGGTCCGGGAAGATCTCACGTGTCGCGGAGCGGCTGGGCCCGTGAGCCGTGGCCGCTGAGCCTGCGCGTCCGGAGCCTGTGCTCCGCAATGGGAGAGGCCGCAACAGTGAGAGGCCCGCGTACAGCAAAAAAAAAAAAAAGAAAAGAAAAGAAATTACAAAGCTTGGCTTCCTGCCTGAAATGAGGGTAGGGGAAAATACAGGGATTAGGAACACAGTTTACACTTTATTATATTACCCCGTGGTGGGGGTGAGATACCAAAGTTGATGAAGATGGAGGGAAAGACGTCCTGACTTCTCTCTTTTTAGAGAACTTAATTTCTCTATCTGCATAAGGCATGATAGATTTTCCCAAGAACCAGACACTGTTCCTCCCTTTACATCCTCCACCCCTAGCCTCGGAGGGTTATGTTTGAGAAGTTTGTTAGTGTTCAGTCTGTGTGACTAGCTTCTGGTGATAATTCTTATGTGTGAATTGTGGGGATGGCCAGCCACCAAAGTAAACAGTGCTTGTTGTGGGAGGGCTGCTTGGGCGGCCGGCTGGCTGCGCTTTGGCTGCCTGACTGGCCCCTCGCAGTCACTGCTGATTGTGGATTCCCCAGGGCTCTGCTGCAAGGGTGGCTCAGGTCTCTGCGGAGCCCTCTGGTTCATCTCCCTCAGCTAGGACTGAGCAACTCTGCCCTTCCCACGGGGGATCAGGCCTCCTCTCCCCACATCAGGCTGACAGCAAAAAGAGTGCCAGGGTTCTGTACATCCCTTCCTTTGGAATCGCCCTCTCAGCCCAGCACCACAGGCTGTGTTTCCTGGGCAGCAGAAGGCAGAAGAAGATGGTTCTCTGCAGTACACTAGACAAGAGGAAGGCCTCGGCTGTCGTGCATGCAGCTGCCCAAACTCACCTTGCTCATTCATTCCTCCATACCTTTGCTTTTGACGTGTCCTCTGCCTGGAGTGTCTTACCTTACTCTCGCCTTTTCTCCTGGTGAAATTCCTACTCATTCTTTAAGGCTCAGTGAAAACACCATCTCTTCTGAGAAGCCACCACTTCTCTCCCCTAACACTTGGTTCCCAGAGCTTTTTGTTCCTAGCTCTGTCATAACACTTACTATATTGGATTATGGTGAGTTATTCACTTGCCCAGGTGCAATAACTTTTTTTAAAAAAAGTTCCTTATTCTTAGGGTCTAGATTGATGCCTGATGCACATCAATGATGATGATGATTAGGATAATAATAACAGCTATTATTCATTATATGCTTAGCAGCTGCAAGGTACAGTGCTAAGAGTGCCACACACATTATATCATTTATGCCCATCACACTTCTAAGGGTAGCTATTGATGTTATCCTAGTTTTGGGTGAATTTTTAGAAATTCCTTAGATGGAGAGGGAGAAGAAAATTTCAGTTTAAAAGAAGGAGCAACGGTGGGGAAGCATGGCCTGTTGAGGGCAGGAAAATGGTCCTGGAAGGGCATACAAAAGAGAAAAATGAGGCTTGAAAGGTGAGCTGGTACCATATTATGAATGCTTTTGGATGCCCCCAAGGCATTGTACTTTCCTGATAGGCAACAGGGAGCCGTCAAAGAGGGGCCAATGTGGTCTGAGCCAGAGGCTAGAAACTGGTGGCAAGCTGTGGCAATGACCTAGGTGAGGCCCAAGTGTTTATCACACATCTCCTGGGGGCCACGCTTGGGGCTGGATTCCAGAGCCCAGGCCTGACGGGTGCTTACAATCAGGTGAGAAGGCAACGCAGCGTTGTAGGCACCAAATTTGGTGGGCACACAAGGAAGGATCATGGAGGGGGTGCCCTGCAGCTGGGGAGGGTAGGGACAGGGTAGGCATCAGGAAAGATTTCAGTGGAGATGATGCTTGATCTGAGACTCTATTTACCTGGTCAAGAAGGTGGGGAGGAGGAAAGGAGAGGCGGAGGGAGGCACCAGCAAGAAGAAAGCACTGAGGCGTCAACAGCACAACCAGTTAGTGGGAATTTCTGGGTTTTGTTAATTCATTATTTTGTTTTATAAAACTTATTTTGCTTACTTAAGTAATGTTTGTTTATTGTAGAAAATGTGTCAAATGTAGAAAAACAAAAAGAATAAAGCTATAATGCCACTACCTTGAGATAAATATTTAAAAATTAGGTATATATTCTGCCATTTTTATGTGAGTGTGTGTAAGTGTTTGAATAAAAATAAATGTACATTTATGTGTGTGTATATATATATATATATATATACACATACATATATTAATGTATCAATAGGTAACAAAATGTAAGTGTACATGCTTATACCTCTCCATCTTATGTCTATACTGTATATATCAAGTATCCTGCTTCACCAGCCTTAGGTATAAAATAAAATTACATTTCTTTAATGTACAAACTTGACAGGGAGGCTAGTTTTCCTCTGGGATTCTCAAGTCATTTCTAGGAATACTCAAAAAACCCTTACATATTCCTCAACCTGTCTTAATAGTACTGCTCCCCATCTTCCCCCGGACATATGTCTAAGATTTAAATAGGAAAAAGATGTATGGGTAGACTATTCATTCCAACTAACCCTAGAATGAAAACGCTTCCTGGGCCAGGAACCATACCTTTCTTGTCAATTGCTATACCCCCAGTGCTTAAATAACACCCACCACATGATAGATGTTCAGTAAATATGCTGAATAAATAAATGAATTCAAATGTCTACTTGTTCATACAATGAACATTTATTGAACATTTTTTATGTGATGAGTTCTGTGCTGGGGAATAAAACTTTCATCTATGGTGGATATAGCTTAAAGATAAGCAGCTTTTAAAAACAAACTAGGCTTCCCTGGGAGGCAGTGAGCTTCCTAGCATAGGAGGTATTCAAGCAGACTACTGACCAAGATTGTAGAAGGAATTCCTGCTTTGGGAGGAATGTTGGACTAAATGACCACTAATGACCCTTTCAAATGTAAAATTCTATGATTGAATAAATTTTAGATAATAATTTCTAACTTATGAGTCATAACAACCAAATAGGTGACAGAAGGTCTCCAGAGGAGATATATTGGCAAATGAAAAGCAAATGTTCTGATGGGATCTAAATATTTGTTGATAATAAATGAGATTTCTTGAGAAGACAACAGGATGTTGCTCTTGATTAGAGATAGATCATTTTAAAATAATGGAATTAGAGAAGTATTGTATTTCAGAATGTGTTTAAACATTTGTTCTTTAATCCATTTACCATATTCAAAACCCATATTTACAAACAAAATAGCCAAGAACTGAATAAGACACCTAAAACAAGCTTTGGATGAATCTTTTTTGAGAAAGCCTAAAGGTCTGGACTTTGTTCATTGTTTGGGGAGTCTGACTTCAACACTTTAAGACAAAATTTCAATATGTTGGTCTTAAAGACGTAGGATTCAAAATTCAGTCATTTATTCCTCCATTCAAGAAATACATAGCTGGAAAAAAAAAGAAATACATAGCTGGGAAAAATAAGACATAGTTAACATCCACTAAAACACTCCAGACAGAGCAATATGAATAATTCCAAAAGGAAAAAGAGATAATCTATGATATATTCTAACAGGCTTTTAAAACATTTATTCTATTACAAAGTCATAATCATCCATTAAATAAATTTTTTTTAAAAAATGGAAAGAGTAAAAAGATCACCCATAATCATATTACTTAATAAATAACTACTGTTATTATTTTTTAATTTCTTTTGAGTGTTTTTACACATGTAATTTTTATATAATTATAATATCACTGTAGAAGTTATTTTGAACTTTAAAATACTAATCTTTGGATAGGTTGGTGGAAATTTCTTAGTTTGTTGGAACTTAAACCTAATTCCCTAGAGCTTTAATTTATGTGCCTTGGCTTTCGTTTGTGGACCTTAAATATAAATCTTTTGATTTAAGAAAAAATTATAACATAGGTTTGTGTTTAAACAACATTAAAGTGGATTTATAAAAACTAGAATAAAAAAAAACAAAAACGAAACTAGAATTTTATAAATTTAATGGCCAGATTGTAAAATAGATTACAGATTAGTAGCTGGACACCTAAATGGTCAGACCTGACAGTTGTTGCCATCAGCCTTAATAGCACACATAGTGTCAACCATAAATTATTTGGCCACTGTTTGTTTAACGGCAGGTCTCCTTTGTTAGACTCTAGGCTCTGTGAGGCCAGGGCTATGTCTGTCTAGTCCACAGCAGTATCCCTAGTGCTTGCTTATTGCCTGATGTAGGCTTGGTTCTTAGTAAAATTTGAATAAGTCAATGAGTGGTTCATTTACTGGGAGGTTTGGGGGTCACCATGCATCCATCCATCCATTCATTCATCCATCATCAGAGAGCTTATTGAGAACCTGCCATGCACCAGGCACTTGGCTGGGCACCACAGACACAGGGTTGAGCAGAGGTAGCCCACCCACCCTGGGAGGAGGAGCTTGCCACCTGGTGGAAAAGGAGTAAAGTCCTTCACCAGGGGCCCTCAAACACCTCTTCCATGGATCTCTTGCCTGATGGTCTACTATGGAAGCTATTCCTTTGTATCAAGGCACTGTGCCTTTAAATCACAAATATGCTGGGAGATGGGATTGTCAGTCATTCACAATTCAGGGTTTTTGAGAACTAGTTTCTCAAATTTTGGAGGGGAAAGGGAGAAGGCAGGTCATACAGCCATGGAAGGAGCATTCAGGGAATCATTTTCTCCCTTCTCTGTAGCAGGAGGCCCCCAGACCGTGGGGAGGCAGCAGTGTAACAGCAAACACGCTCAATTGGCTGAGTCTATCACCACCTGTGAGGTGACAGGCAGCTCAGGTGCCTTACCTGCCTAAAGACAATGCAGATCAAATGGGGCTGCAGGTATGTTGGGGCCCTGGGAGTCACACCGGCCATGCTCTCCCCCCATCAGGGAGGAGGCCAGCCTCTCAGACCTGCTGCTCTACAGACGCCTCTCCTGTGCAGCTTCTTCTCTAGAGGAAGCCCTTTTGGTCTCCTGCACCAATGCCACAAGAACACTAGCTGGGTCTCCTTTTCCCTCCATCTTGTGCGCAGAGGCTGGAGCTGAGCTCCCAGCTGCCCCAGGTAGGAAGGAGGCTGTGCTGGAGAAAAGTCAGACCTGGCGGGAGAGGCAGAGCTTGAACCAAACTCTATCTTATTGCCACACAGTCCCAGCCACCAGGGCAGCCCTCCTGGCTCCCTGCAGCCCCTGGCCCTGGGGCACTGAGCCTCCTGAGAGGTGGCCCACAGAGGCCTGCCATGCTCTGTCCTGTCCAGCAGGACCTCATTTCAGTCACATGAGCATGAGGACAAGTCAACTCCTCCCTCCTTCCCTGACTCACATGGAGGTGATTGTGCAGGGCTGCAGTCAGGGTGGAGGTGGGGAGGGGCTGGAGTGGAGGCCTCACTTTGCCTCTCCCTCAGCTCCAGAGGATTCCCAGTTTCTAGCTCATTCTCTGTGTAGTTCTCACGCTGTCTCCTCTCCTCGTGAGGTGGATCCGAGAGGAGGAGAAACGCTGAAATAAACACAAGGCCAGTGGCTCCCTCAGCTGGTCTCAGACAGGAAGCTCTGTCTCTCAGGCCTCAGAGAAGGCTTGGGGAACGGAGGAAAGGTGGCCTTCCTACGCTGCATTCCTGAGGGAAGCATGCATCACGTCCATGTGGTTTTACCTGTTAGCAGTGTAACTTTTAAAAAGTTACAGTATAAAAATTAGAGTTGGGATGGTTGAGGAAATGAGGTCTGTTTGTTGAGTATAAATCTGAATGCAAGGAAATAACTGCTCATTTCTGTAAAAGATTTTATTCAAGTATTAATTTCACCCTGTATTTTAAAAAGACAAATGCTGGGCTTCCCTGATGGCGCAGTGGTTGAGAGTCCGCCTGCCGATGCAGGGGACACGGGTTCGTGCCCCGGTCCGGGAGGATCCCACATGCCACGGAGCGGCTGGGCCCTTAAGCCATGGCCGCTGAGCCTGCGCGTCCAGAGCCTGTGCTGCGCAACGGGAGAGGCCACAACAGTGAGAGGCCCGCGTACCACAAAAAAAAAAAAAAAAAGACAAGTGCTTGAACATTGATTTTTCACATTCATATGTGAAGCAGGTAGTAAAGGTGTTATTATTTCTATTTGACAGGTGGGGAAACTGGAGAGAAGCCATAGGACCTTCCCTGTGGGAGAATCTTGAGTCTGTGCCCTGAGCTGGTTCTTGAGGACTATGGTCACACGAGCAAGTCTGAACATTGCAGAATCCTGACACACAGTGAGTTCTTAATAAATGCCAGACAATCAGAGCCCCCCCACCCCTTTACATAACTTCTCTGGTGTCCTATGCTTTTCCTCTTAGCATGCCATGTACCAGGCAGTTGACCCTTGAACTACATGGTTTGAACTGCGCAGGTCCACTTATACGCGGATCTTTTTCAATAGTAAATACTATAGTACCATACGATCTGCGGTTGGTTGAATCCGAGGATGTGGAACGGTGGATAAGTAGGAATCATGTATATGGAGGGCTGACTATAAGTTATACACAGATTTTAGACTTCATGGTGGGTCAGTGCCCCTAACCCCTGTGTTGTTCATGGGTTCAATGTATATACTTATTTGTTCAACGTCAATCCTTCTACACCCATTCCTTTTTTTTTTTTTTTTTTTAGGGGTATAATTTTTTCAGTTTCAGGTGTATAGCAAAGTGAATCGGTTATACATACACATATATCCACTCTTTTTTAGATTCTTTTCCCACGTAGGCCACTACAGAGTGTTGGGTAGAGTTCCCTGTGCCATATGGCAGGTCCTTATTAGTTATGTATTATATGTATAGTAGTGTGTATATGTCAATCCCAATCTCCCAATTTATCCCTCTTCCACCCTCCATTTCTTTTTTTTCTTTTTTAGATTTTCTTTTTTTTTTGCAGTACGTGGGCCTCTCACTGCCGTGACCTCTCCCATTGTGGAGCACAGTCTCCGGACGCGCAGGCTCAGCGGCCCTGGCTCACGGGCCCAGCCGCCCCGCGGCATGTGGGATCTTCCCAGACCGGGGCACAAACCCGCGTCCCCTGCATCGGCAGGCGGACTCTCAACCACTGTGCCACCAGGGAAGCCCTAGATTTTCTTTTTTGATGTGGACCGTTTTTAAAGTCTATATTGAATTTGTGACAATATTGCTTCTGTTTTATGTTTTGGTGTTTTGGCCCAGAAGCATGTGGCATCTTAGCTCCCCGACCAGGGATTGAACCCACACTCCCTGCATTGGAAGGTGAAGTCTTAACCACTGGACCACCAGGGAAGTCCCATCCCACCCTCCATTTCTTGATGACAGATACCAAATCTGTTTTGTTCGACACCTGTGTGCTAGCAAATTGCCTGGCACAGTGGAGGCCCTCGCCAAATAGGTTCTAAAGTAATGAATGAAAAACAGTCTTTCTCATAGCAATTCTGCACAGTTGTGACACTTGGCCACTTTTGCCTCAGTTGCTAATTAATTAAATGGGAGTAGTATATCCTTTCTCAAGGATCAGTTGCCCTTCTAAAAGTTGGGAAATGCTGATGCTTGGGATATGCTGCTGTCCCCATGGAGGTTCCAGGCTGGTGTGCTGGAGAGTACTCTCCCAGAGGCTCCACAATGCCATGGCCAATTTCTTCTCTTTCCCCACCCATGTATTAATTGGAAGGAGATGTTACTTTTCACAAGACCCAATAATATTCTTAATTTATACCCCAAACAGAAGTTTGGACATTGCCATGTTATGAAGGAAAATCAGATCAGAAACTATCTCAAGGAACTCCTGAAGTAGAGGCCCTTTGAAGGCCACCATTGGTCATGGATCATTTGTCAAAAATCTTCTGTTGTGCTCTCTTTTCCATGCCCCAGGCCAGGCACTGGGAGTCCATTCAGAAGCTACCCAGGGTGCAGACACTGAGGCATGTGTTAATGACACCGTGTGTGTGTGTGTGTGTGTGTGTGTGTGTGTGTGTGTGTGTATGTCCTGGAAGCAGGCCAGGTGCTCAGGGAGAGGCCTAAGGATCTCTAGTAAGTCTTGAAGGACAAATGCAAATTAGGAAGCAAAAGAAGATGTTCAAGGTCAGGGGTCTCCAACACCTGGACCACGGACCAGTACCAGTCGGTGGCCTGTTAGGAACGGGGCCGCACAGCAGGAGGTGACCTGAGGGTAAGTGAGTGAAGCTTCATCTGTATTTAAAGCCACTCCCCATCGCTTGCATTACCACCTGAGCTCCCCCTCCTGTCAGATCAGCAGCAGCATTAGATTCTCATAGGAGCGAAAACCCTGCTGTGAAATGCGCATGTGAGGGATCTAGGTTGCATGCTCCTTATGGGAATCTCATGCCTGATGATCTGAGGTGGAGCCAAGGCAGTGATGCTAGTTCTGGGGAGCGGCTGCAAATACCGATTATCATTAGCAGAGAGGTTTGACTGCACAGAGACCATAATAAATCAATGCACTCGAGTCATCCTGAAACCATCCCCCCCCCACCCCATCGGTGGAAAAATTGTCTTCCGTGAAACTGGTCCCTGGTGCCAAAAAGGTTGGGGACCACTGTTCTAGGTGAAGAGGACAGGATGATGAAAGCCACAAAGGTGTGAGAACTCCCAGCAAGTCTGGAATCCATCTCTGCATGTTTTCTTAGGGTGTGTATATGGCTTAGTGGTTACTGTTTATTCCAGGTGACAATGCTTTCTCACCTTGGAGTGTCTGCAAGAGTGGTTACCCAGTGTGATTCTGAGAAACCACACTCCTGGCCAGCTGATGCCAGTTGGGGGATGAGAAGACACCCCATTTCCAGCTACTTCCTTAACAGGGATCCTAAAAGAGCACTGTATTGCTATATTTATGATTCAGTTTTTGGAAATGGAAAGACCTCTTGCCAAATCCCTGTCAACAGAGGTGGGATCTAGGATGGGGTGCCCAGGGCCTGGGAGAGGTGGGTGGGCTAAACCTTGGGGTTTCCCAGAATTTCAGAATTAGAAGGGGCTGAATTGGGTAGGTTGGCTGGCCTCCCCTGGACGCTGATGTCCGAGACCTCTGTGGAAAAGTCCAGTGGGTTGCACGCTTGCCCTCTGGCTGGCTTGTGAAGGAACATGGCCTTAGCCAGTTTGGGCCAGTTTACCTTTAGGGTGGACCACTGGGCAGTAGGCCTGGGAGAGGCACACCCTCAGATCAGCCTGTTCCTCAGCACAGGAGGTTGCTTTGTTTCCCTCAAGGCTGGTCTGCTTATGTTGACACTGATTCTTGTAAAGTGACGCATGGGCAGGGTTTTACTCACAGGTGAAAAAACCATAAGGCATGGATCTCCATGAGATCATTTTGCTCCCACCTGGGAGGTAAAGCCTTCTTTCTAACTCAGGCTGATACAGGGTTTTGTACCACCATCGTCACCATAAACTAAGGAGTAGCCCATTTTCTTATTGAGGCTCCTACAAGTTACCACATTGCCGGGGTGTCCAACTCTCACCAGCAGCTCAGGTTTCTGTCCCAGTGAACTAACGTTCTCATCAGTAGTTCCCTCTGATAAGCTGAGGAAAGTGGAGAGTTCAGGGACTGAAAACTAATTGGGGAAAGTGGGCGCTTAAACTTCCTACCCGATCAATGATCCCTTTGCTCTAGTCTAGCCTTCTCAGGATTTGGGGTGCAGTGAGAAGTGGATCTGCTATTTATCTCACATATTTTCATGTCTCCGGGCTCCTCCTTCACTGGAACCACAGACTGGAAGGGACCTTCGGGATGATTTAGCCCACCCTGTATCGTGCATTGAGCTCAAAGGCCCAGAGACGTTATGCCTGAGAGCACACAGTTATTAGGGAAGGGATGGACCCAGAACCCAGGCTTTTTGACATCCAGCTCAGTGCTCAGTCCACCAGCCCACGCTGCCTCCATGCCCATGTTCAGCCCTGGGTATTTTATTACCTTCTTTCCCCCAGCCCTTCGTGGCTTTGTAACCAGAGCACAGTGGTCTTTATGCAGATGATACTTAGGAAAAGTGTAGCCTAACTTTTGATTTGCTGGGGGTTGTCATGTCAGCTTTCAGGAAATGCACTAGAAGTGTGTGGGGAAACACTGCAAGGCATCCTCCATGACTTCCATGTTCGGTTTTCAAGGAATGGGACAGTGATATCATTCATTCTTGAACAGGAAAAACAAAGCAAGCTTGCTTTCAGGGTCTAGCACAGCACTTCACACAGAGGCTGGAATTCCCCTACTGGCCATCATGCTCAGTACAGGGCATCACCAGTACTGTAAAGTCTCTGAATCTTTTGGGCTTAAATGGAAAAGCATCATCTCTAAGGTGGGGAAGAAAGTACAGGTTTTGTAGCTTCACATAAGTAAAATCCAAGTAATATCCCTTGGAATATTAGCTACCACTGTGGCCTGCTTTCTATGTGTCAGTTATGGTGCTCCTATTAACTCATTCAGTGCTCAGCCCTAAGTGGTGAAATTATGTCATTCCCAATTTTATGAATGAGAAGTGTGAGACTCAGTTGCTTGTCCAAAGTCATAAGGTAGAATGTTGCAGAACGTGGAGTCAAATTGGCTGACTGTAAGCCCTCCAACCCAGAAATGTCTGAAGACATGGCAGGAGGGCTCCCAGGGATAAAGGCCATTGAGCTGCCATCTCCTGCCAGATGCTGAGCTTCTGTTCTCCACGCTCAGACTTCTAACTGGAACAGCAGAACACTTGTTCACGTTCTCACCTCCACATTCTAACCCCATGGAAGGATGAAAAAAAAGCAGAGGAGATCCAGCCACCTCCACTTGCCCTCTCAATGTTTGTCCGCACGAGCTTCAGCAGAGGATGGACTGGACTCTGGTGTGATGGGCTGGCACATGGTCTCAGGTTTCTGGTGCTGGGGTTTGGAACACGGCTGCACTTGCTCCGGGGAGGAAGAGGGATGCTGTTTACCAGCACCAAGTCTCTGAACTCATTCTAGTGACCTTTGAGAATTCACTCTCTATGGGAATAAAAGTTATGGAGAAGGAATTTTTTTATCCTCTACTCACGTCTAGGTCGAATTATTATTGCCAAATAAAACAAGTATAATTTTCCCCTCCCATAATCTTATCCCACGATCTTCTCTGACACATGGAAGAAGAAGGAATATTTCTTAGTTCAATGATTTGCTTCTAGTTTATTTAAGGGTCAACAGCCAAAGGTGGAAAAGGGATGTCAAGACTAGATCCAGGTGAGGCAGTGGCGACGGTGGCGGTGAGAGGATGAACAAGTTCGATGCACTGAAAGATGACGACAGTGGGGACCATGATCAGAATGAAGAAAACAGCACACAGAAACATGGTGAGAAGGAAAAAACGGAACGAGACAAGACTCAGAGCAGCAGCAGGAGGAAGACTGTTGTCCCTGGGCTGGCAGAGCACCCCCTGCAGTATAACTACACTTTCTGGTACTCCAGGAGAACCCCTGGCCATCCCACCAGCTCACAGACCTACGAACAGAATATCAAACAGATTGGCACCTTTGCCTCTGTGGAGCAGTTCTGGAGGTTTTACAGCCACATGGTACATCTCGGGGAACTGACAGGCCACAGTGACTTACATCTCTTCGAAGAGGGAATTAAACCCATGTGGGAGGATGATGCAAATAAAAATGGTGGCAAGTGGATGATTCGGCCGTGGAAGGGCTTGGCATCCCGTTGCTGGGAGACTCTCATCCTGGCCATGTTGGGGGAACAGTTCGTGGTTGGGGAGGAGATCTGTGGGGCTGTGGTCTCTGTCCGGTTTCAGGAGGACATTATTTCAATATGGAATAAGACTGCCAGTGACCAAGTCACCACAGCCCGCATCCGGGATATGCTTCGGCGAGTGCTTAACCTACCTCCCAGCACCATTATGGAATACAAAACCCACACTGACAGCATCAAGGACAATTCAAGCTTTCGAAATACACAAATCACATTGTGAAAGTACACAAGCTGGCAATAATCCTTTTCTGTATGTGTGTGTTTGTCCGAAACGGATGGGAGGTCTCCGGCTGGCCCTTCCATCTGCTCACTGAGGGGACGTCCCTGAGCCTCGTGCTCCCCTTTTGCACTCATTCCTGGAGGACGGATTCTGCTAGACACCCTCCAGCATCGCTGACTTTATAAAGCGGAAAAAATGGAAAAGGTGACTTTGTAATAGACAAACGTTTTTTTGATGGGGTTCTGTGGGGGGAGTTCAGCCTTTCCTTTTGCTGTGTGCTGTCCAGATGCCTCCCGGGCACCCTGTCGTGCTCTCCTCTGCTGTACGAAGGGCATCGTGACCAGGTGTACAAACCAGAGCTGTCGACTGAGTGTGATCAGTATTATGAATGTCTGTGCATCCAGGAAAAGCTTTTTGTTGGAGAGTCCCGGAATAGCTATAAATGCTGTCTTCTAGATCTGCCATTAAATTATTGGGACATTTTGTTTTCTTAAAAAAAAAAAAAAAGACTAGATCTAAACGTTGTTAAGGTAGAAAACTGGTACTTTGAGAGTCTGCATTTCTGCATTCAAGGGTAGAAATGGAAATTTACCTTTGGGGCACCCTAGTCATTTTTGAAGAAACGGTTAGGTGGCCCTTCCTCCATTATGCTGGTCAGTGTAGCAGCAGGTGACCTTGTTTTCCCATTTTGGAATTACCTGGGAGGTGCATTTTGTTCATTGCTGTATCTGTAGCACCAAGAGCTGTGCCTGGTGCAAAACAGATAAATATCTGTAGGAATAAATGAATGTTTGATCAGTGGAGGTAATTCTCTTAGGCTGCCAAGATGTGAGGGCTGGGAAGCACGTCTGAGAACCCTGCATGGGAGCTTGACATGCACTTTTTAAGAAGTTATATAATTAATAGTGACCAGAAGGAGTTGAAATAGCACTCTTGGCACCACAGTTGCTGTAGGCACTTATGGCTTGACCTGAGGCCCTTGCATAGTCCGTCACACTGTTTCCATTGAAAATGCATCTGAGTCCCAAGAATTGGCTTATAAGTGACCTTGGGAAATACAAACCAATCTTAGTTGAAACCTGACTGAAACTCTGGTTCACCTGTGGCTGTTTAGTAATAGGTCCACAAATAAGGCATTGCTGGGAAACCCGATGGCCTTTATTCTTGTGGTTTGTTCCTAGCAGGAAGTGTTGGTGTAGTATCAGGAATGTAGACTTGGACTTTGTAGACCACTTTGCAGCTGTGACATTTTCCTAAGTGTCCCAAGAAGACCAGAGGATCTTAAATGGGCCAGGGAGAGGTCCTTCCAGGTATGTTAATATCTTAGGTGCTCTGGCTGAGCGGAGTGTGACTCAGAAACATCTGAGTGGCCACCAGCAGTCACGAATTTCAGTAAGATGCAGATGAACCAGAGAAAATCAGGGTAACATCACAGAAGATCATAAGGTTTGACATGAGGCTGGTTGATCAGCTCTGAGAGATGGCTGGGCTATCACACACAGCAAATAGCATTATTGCATAATGATGCAGGTTTGAAGGGATATTCTCCATGTAGGCTCATTTAGGCACCCCAACTTGTTCTCCTGGAGGTTGGGGTTTGTGAGAAGCAGGCAGTCTCAGATGGCATCTGTCCTGAGGCCCCAGATATCCAGGCAGAAGCCTGGCACCTTGTTCTTCTGCATGAGGACCCTGGGGCCTCAGGGGAAGGTGGAGAGTCTAAGGCCTTCTGGCCATAAGACTGTGCCACCCTGCTGATGGAGGGGCTGATATCAGCTCAGAGAGAATTCCAGACTGACTGCTCAGATATACTTCCTGGAACATGAAGAAGGGGCTAGCAGGTCTTGGCAGGGCATAAGGACAGTGTTGTAATATACTAAGCAAGAGAGAGGTTTTTAAGTAGTAGGAGAGGTTATGCAATCTCCACCAGGATGTGGGGAATCAAGGTAGGGTGAGGGACAACACTGACCTCTTCAATAAAGGCAGTATCAGTGGTCATTGTGTCCCCTATCAGGGGCTCCTCTGCTAGTGTCCGGTTGCAGTGACACTTGTAGCCTCTTGTGTGGGGAGGGAGAAAGCCATGAAGGGCATTAACCAGCCTGAGCAGAAAGATGACACTGGATTAGCTTCATTTTCAGGTTGGCTCTGCTCAAGCGGTGACAAAGATAAGCACTGGTAATGCCAAGTTCATATCCCACCAGCTTGTTACCAAAGTGGGAAGAATTTTTCTCTTTCCCAGGAGGACCAGTGACAGTTCCAAGGCTGGTGATGCTCACTGGCTCAGCATGAGTCAGGCAGTATGACTGTGACCTTGATCAGCTAGGCCTGGGGCAGGTAACTACTCTCAAGCCCTTGGCCTGAGACTGGGGGAGGAGTGGTTCTCCAAGAAAAACTGAGTTTTCTCAGAAAAGGGGATGAGTGCTGAGCAGCAAAAAAGTCACATTTCCACACTCTCTGACTTGAAATATCTGACTTGGGTGTAAGTCAAAGCCAGAATTTCAATGACGAACAGGTTACCTAAGGTCTTCATGTAGCTGCAGTGTTCCTAGAAAGTGAAGGGGTTTCCCTGACCTGCTCCAGAATGTTTCTTAAGAAGTAAAGTATGCTCAAGCACTTAGCACTGGAAAATAATCACGTGACTAACAAAAAAATGGACTGGAAACTGGGGGAAGGGCAGGCAGGAACCTAAGAGAGAAGGCTCATATCCTCTCCACAAATACGCAGCATTACTTAGAATAAAGGAGGAAATGAGGCAAGAATTTAAATAATGAAGTGGTTTTATTTTTGGCAAAAAAAATGGTGCAACATCTGTGTTAAGATGTAGCCTCAAGAAAACCCCAGTAATTTCCATTATCGTGATGTTATTAGATGACAGCGACATTTTTAATTTCTTCCTTGTCATTTTCTAAGTCATGAGTTAAGCTAATCTGGCACTCAGGTCCCTTCTCCATCAGGTAGAGTCCCTCTCATTCTTCAGTGGTCCCTCTTCGAAGGTACCATCCGTGTACCTTCTTTCCAGATTCACGTAGGGGGAGATCCTTTTTCTCTCTTTCTTGTCAGCTTTTCTGCTTTTGTACATACCACTAAGATAGCACTGGTCATGTTGCACTGCGGTTTTTCATTTGTTCAAAAAGTTCTTTCAGGCAAGACAGACTTGAGGGACATCATTTGACTTCTCTGCAAGTCAAAAGGGAATAACAGTTCCTTCCACAGAGAGGTGCTGTGAGAATTCAATTAAAGAAGCTGATGCATGAAAAGCATGTAGCTTGATATCTGGCACATGGTGAGAGCTCAGTGAATATTAGTGCGTTTTAGTATTTATTCTCATTGAAACAATGGTAATTATTATTGATATGTATTTTACCAGATGATGAGTTCCTAGAGGACAGCGGCTGTTCTGAGGTCATAGTAGATACTCTATATATGTGGAAAGAAAAAAAGACAGGTAGAGCAGGGGAAGAGAGGGGAAGAGAGGGAGAGATGGAAGGGAAAGAGGGAGGAAATAATAATGGGAACAACTAAGAAGGGAGCACTACCAGGTTTGTCCAGAAGTAATAGCCAATGTAGCTAGAACTAGCCTATCCAGCGAAGCAGGATCTTGAGAACGTTTGTTTTATAGATGAGGAAATGTAGGGGCCAAGAAAAATTAAGGAGCAGGTCTAAGACCACGAAGTGGGGCTGGAATACAGGCTGTCTCCCGGGGTTACTTGTCACAGCCCCCGTTGTTGCCAGATTAGCTTTTTGTCCCCTCCATTTTCCTTAGCAATGCCAAGGCATCCACATGGCTTGATAAACCTCAGCTGACCTCTGCCACTGGGAGAATAGGGCATTTCCTGTCCACCCCCAGATGGAGACTGAGGAAAATGTAGGTACCTGGTGGGAATTTTTCAATGTCTCCTGTGAAAACCAGAAGACAGTCATTAAGGAGTAAGACAGTCATTAAGGAGTAACACAGTCCTGGCCTTAATGTGGTTGGCTCCAAGGGATCAAATCCTACCTGCTCCCATAATGAGGATCACTGACTCTGATTGCAAGTGATGAGGCAGTTAAAGAATACACTGTATGGCCTTCTTGAATATAGGTTTGGATTGAACTGCCTACAAGGATTACTGCCTTCCTCGGGAAATGGGCTTGCATTTAGCTGATATAAGAGCCTAGACAGGGTATCTGCAGCTCCTTCTAGAGGGAGTATCAGAAAAGAAACCCATTCCTGTGTTTGCGTGGATCTGGTTCCTTAGAAGTGAGTGAAAACTAATACAGAGACTTGCAGGGGATGCTTAAGAGGGGATGTAGGCGTGAACTTGAGAAAAAAGAGCCACACTGGGTGTTGTAAGGTCTGTACTATATTTTAAAATATTTCATCACAGGCAGTGTGCTCTCATGCATGTAGTTTACATTATACTCTAGGTACAATCATTTGCCCTAATCAGGAATTAACACCCTAAGGTGGCAATCCAGCATTCTAATTAGGAGGCCTGTATTCCAGAAGCAGCTACTATAAGAGCTTCCATGATCTTTATCTCTGATCAATAGCAGTTGCTTTACCAGTTGACATAGAAATAGGTTTCCATTGATGAAAGCAGTGGCTTTTTAATTGGCATAATGGATGCTACCAGTGGGGTTTTAATAGTGAGATTGCTAGTTGTAAAGATATGTGGATTGTCTAAAATATTTTAGAATAGCCCTGGCTTGAAAAGAGTGTAAAAAACAAGACAGTTCAGTCTTGGTGAGCTTACTGTGTCCAAATTTGAATTTAGAAGATTCTGGTTGCTTGATAATTATCGTAAGATTAATTGAATTCTGCTCCTAGAATATTGTCACATTTTCTGACATGATGATGTGATGTCAGGAGCTATAGCGGCTTTGCCTTAACTATGAAGGATGAAAGCCAACATGTTGAATGTTATTAGTTATGTAATGCTCCCTAACAAATTACCCCGAAATTTAGTGGCTTAAAACAACAACAATCATTTATTACTTTCCAGTGGGTTCTGTGAGCCAGGAATTTGGGAGAGGTCCTGGCTTTGGTATTTCTCATGAGGTTGCAATTAATGTTGGCTAGAGTTGTAATTAACCAAAGACTTGCCTGGGGCTGGAGGACCCACCTCCAAGATGCCTTACTCATATGGCTGGGATAGTGCTGTCTGCTGGAGGGGAGGCTCAGTTCCTCCCCATGTCAGCTTCTCCGTGTGGCCTGAGCTTCCTCACAACATGGTTCCCAGACAAGCATCCTGAAAGAGAGAGTGCCAAGGGGAAGCTGAATCCTTTCTGTGACCTAGCCTCATATAGCATCACTTCTGCCTTACTCTGTGGATTGGGATGGCTGCAATCCCCTGCCTAGATCTGGAGAAATATATAGGTGTGGCCATCTTTGTGAAATACAATCTGCTGCACTGTCTTAGTCTACTTTGGCTGCCATAACAAATATCATAGGCTGGGTGACTTAAACAACAAATATTTATTTCTTCCAGTTCTGGAGGCTGGAAGTCCAAGATCAGTGTGCTACCATGGTCACGTCCTTGGTGAGGGCCCTATTCCTGGTTATGCCCTCAAATTGTCTTTCCTTGGTAGGTGCACAAAGAGAGAAAGATCCCATGTCTCCCCCTCTTTTTTTTTTTTTTTTTGCAGTACACAGGCCTCTCACTGTTGTGGCCTCTCCCGTTGCGGAGCACAGGCTCCGGACGTGCAGGCTCAGCGGCCATGGCTCACGGGCCCAGCCGCTCCGCGGCATGTGGGATCTTCCCGGACCGGGGCACGAACCCGTGTCCCCTGCATCGGCAGGCGGACTCTCAACCACTGCGCCACCAGGGAAGCCCTCCCCCTCTTTATATAAGGGCATTAATCCCGTCACAAGAGCCCCACATTGGGGGTTATGGTTTCAATGTATGAATTTTAGGGGAACACATTCAGTCCATAACATACATTAAAGATAATGTAAAGAGGAAAGATAGAAAAAAACCTAGGTCCTTGATACCATAATTGTACTGCTGAAATAATAAACCTTAGAAACATTTCTGAATGTCTTGTTTCATAAGATAGTACATTTTCTTTATTAATTTATTCTATTATTGTAGCTGAAACTGTATTAGTTGGTATAAAAGCCAGAGCAAAAGAATTGGGTTCAGATTCTCCCAAAGCTGCTTAGATGATATGACTTCAACCAAAGCATTTAATCCAATTCATTTATTCAACAGATGTTTATCAATGGCCTTCAATGTGCCAACCAGGTACCAGGTACTGTTTAAGACACTAGGGATGCAATATAGTGAGTAAATAGAAATCCCTATCACCGTGGAGCTAACAGTCTCCTCTGTGTTCTGTGGGTTTCTGTGTGTGAGGACGGTGGTGGAATGTGGTGGCAAGTGAGAAACCAGATGAATAATTAAACTGATGTGAGTGGCGAGGAGTACGATGGAGAAAAATAAAGCAGGGAAGGAGGATAGAGTGGCAGGGGAAGTCCTCCCCCCCAAAATGACATTTGAGTAAAGACTTGAAGGAGATGAGGAAGTGAAGCATGTGCAAAGGCCCATGTGGGAACAGACATGTGTGTGTGAGGAGCATGAAGGAGCCAGTGGGACCCGGGGACTGAAGACCGTAGGAAATGAGGCCAGAAAGGTTATGGAGGGGGCAGCAAATTGTATAGTGATATGGGAAGCCATCTGAGCTTTTGATTAGAGAGTTAATATGATCTGACACACTTTAACAGGATCACTTTAGCTGCTGTGTCGAGGATTAGATTGAAGATGGGCAAGCATGGAAGCAGGGTGACTAGTTGGGAAGCTATTGAAATAACTCATATGAGGAACAATGGTGAAAATTTGATAGCAATGGAGATGGTAAGAAGAGGTCAGATACTGGACATGTTTTGTTAGAATTTTTTGACAGATTGAAAGTAGGCTACAAGAGACAGAGAGGTGGCAAGGGTGACTCCAAGGTTTCGGGACTGGGCAGCGTGAAGAACAGTGTTTTAGGTTTCTATTGCTGCATAACAAGCCAATCTTAGTGGAATAAACAGTAGCAACATTAATTTTGCTCCCAAATCTGCAATTTGAGCTGGGCTCTGAGGCAACACTTTGTCTCTGCTCACTTGAGTCAGCTGAGGCAGCTTGAAGTTGGGGGCTGAAATTATCTGAAAGTTTGCTTGCTCACATGTGCAGTGATTGATGCTGATTGTGAGCCGAGGTTGGGTCACCCCTGTGTGGCCTTTCCATGTGGCTGCTTGGCTTCCTCACAACATAGTGGCTGGGTTGCAAAGGTCCAAGGGTGAGTGAGTGGCCCCAAAAAGAGAGCAAGCCAGGTAGAAGCTGTTATCAACTTTTATGACCTTGCCATGGAAGTCTGTGTCACTTCTGCCACATTTATTGCATCAAGATGGTTACAAAGTTCTGCCAAGAGTCAGAGAGAGGGAAATAGACTCCCTCTCTTGATGGAGGAGTAGCAAAAGAGCATGCAGGAGTAGATATATTGTCACAGGATTTGGTTTTGGAAAATAAATTTCACCACGGATGGAGTGGCCATTTATTTGACATAAAGAAAACTACAGAAGGAGCAGGTTGGGGTGCTTTGAGATCAGGAGCTGATATCAGGAGTTTGAGATAATTTTGTTTGACATGCCCCTTGGACTGGCAAATGGAGAAGTCAGGCAGGTAGGTGGATATGTGAATTTAGAAGTCAGGGGTTGTCACCAATGTATAGTTAATATTTAAAATCAGAAAGCCAGATAATATGACCAAAGAAGTGAATGTAGACAGAAAAGAATGTGATCCAAGAATCAAGTTCTAGGACACCCGACATTTAGCAGTGAAGGAAAAGTGGGGCAAATGAGACTGATAGGGATAGGCCAGGGATGTAGTGTGGCGTCCTGGAAGCCAGGTGAGAAAAGCACTGAAAGAGGGGGCAATGAACGAGATTTTTCAGTTTTGAAGATTGTGATTCCGTGATGGGAAACACCTTAAAAGGTGTTTGGATTCCTAACTGAGGCTGTTAGGCTCCATCAATCCAAATTCTTCTCTCTTCTGCTGGATCAGAAGCTTCTGGAGGGCAGAGATGTTAGCTTTGGTCATCTCTGGACACTCTAAGGTCCTATCATGATGTGCTCCACACAATAGATACCTAATAAGTGAGGGTGAACAGACATCAGCAACAAAGAATTACTATATGTTAAATTCCCTTAAAAGGACAGTTATAAGCTTGAGGAATTAGTCGATTCTCATTATTCGTGGCAGTTATGTTCTATAAAGTTGTTGTGAACATCGAATTAGTGAATACTGAACCATCACTCCTGGTAGAAATACAGGGTTAGATTCCTACGAGCCTCTGATCACAAGTTTCGTCATCCAAGCAATATATAACCATCTATTATGTGTTTCTGTTTAAAGACACCTTATTTATGACATACTGCTGATTCATTCATATTAAGCTCATGGTCAACAACAGCACTATACCTCATGCCTGAACGAAGCTTATCTAATCCATATTTTCTCCATCACAGCCTGTCTTCTGATTAGGAACACTAGACAGCACTTCAGCACATGCTTGGGAGTTACCTTAAACAATGGAATCACCAAAAAAAGGCACGAAAACGTGAAAAATGTGACACTAAATAGACTGTGAATAGAAGGCTTGTTTACAGTAAGAGAGCGTAGAGCAGCCCCCTGTTCTGTACCCCTCTCCTTGCTCAGACCTTAGCTAGAGATACGTGCATTGGGTAACTCAGCTTTTCTTCTCCTCTGCGCGTGTCTGCTAATGACCGCGGAAGGACAGAGCATATTCATTTTGCGATTACAAATACATTTTAGCGAGTACACAAATTTGAGAATACAGAATCTGAATGATGAGCATACCTGTATCTAACTTGCCTTAAACTGAACGTAAAGGGCCAAAGAAGAAGGGTTTTATAGCTTTTTCTCTGTATTTGGAAGGGGCCATAACTTCAGTATTTTTTTTTTTTAATTTCAAGACGTCATCAATACTTTGGGGCTTAACACCTCGCACAAATAACTGAAATTATAGCTTACTCTGATCTCATTAGTTTGAAATCAGATTTTATTACTTTGAAAATGCCTTACCATTTCTGAGTCTATCCTCTTTGGTTAGCATGTTCTTCCTATAGTCCCATAAATCAGATGGTCTGAGCAGGTTTTTCTATTTGGACACTGAGGTCATTGAACAGAACATAAGTTGGGATACCCCTTTAACACTCTTGGGGAAGATAGACTTCTGCAGTGTGTTTCAGGGTCTAATTTTGCTCTGGGCCATAGCTGAGTCCACCTAGACTCCCGCCACAGTACAATGGTATTTGTACAGGCTCTCAACATTGTGTCAATGGCAATTTACAGAAATTTCCTGGAAGATTTAAAAGCCCATAAGTGGGCCAGGTAGGTGGAAGTTGGGACAAAGCACAAACTAAATAATAGTATTTATGGAGATTGAGCCAAAGCAGCACTAGATCACCGAGGAGAGGTGACCAAGTCCCTTCTGAAGATGCTATGAAAGAAAACTTCTTCCCATGAAGGAAAACAGACCACATTTGGCTGTAAGGGAGAAAAACATCTTGATCTTTTGGTTTTAATAAGCAATTTCCTAAATAGCTAAATTAAGTTAAATTTAAGAAGAAAATGAAAAATAAAATGAACAGCAATGTGAACCCTAATGGCCTTTAAAAATGCCTTTATAATTTTCCAAGGAACAGTTTTTTGTTTTGTTAAGGAAAAGCAAATTTGTCATCTTTTCTGGCAGCCTCAAACTATTTGGTTTCTGATTCCTAAAGGAGTCATTTAGCTCATTGAAGAGTAAACCCAGCTCCCCCAACAAACACCCACTTCCTGCTTGGAGCTTGGGAATCCCTCTGGGGAGGCTCAAGGGCACCCCCAAGGGCATGGCTCTGTGTCCAGTCCCTGCTGCACACTGCTGCATAGCAAGTCCAAGACAAGCCAAGGGGCTCCAGGAGAGAGGGCAGCACCAATCTTGCCATTAGGCTGGTCAGCTTTCCTCTGCCCCTTCTCTTTCCTTAAAATATTGTCTTCCTGCCAAGATAATGTCCTGGCTTGTGCAGATGCAAGAAACAGGGCAGAAAGCTACTCCTGGAAGTTAACCTTGGACTCTCAAAGGAGCACTTAGAATTCTGTGGAAGCAACACCCTCCAAATACAGCAACCTCACCGTTCTGGAGGCCAGATTGCTGTTGACCTCAGCTTTCCCAGCCACAAAATATTGGGAAAGGGTCTTTGAGGAAAAGGTGGTCACAAAGCCTATCCACTTTTCTCAGGCCAGTGGACCAGGCAGATTAAGGAGGAGGCCCCAGGAGTGGTATGGACATTGCCTAGGATGCTGGTTTTGAAGAAGTACTAAAACCCAAGTGGAATAAACTAGAAATGTGATGTCAGTTAACTCGGGCTTTCACTTACAGCTTTTCAGTGGAAGTAAGAGGTTCCGGGCTTCCCTGGTGGCGCAGTGGTTGAGAGTCCGCCTGCCGATGCAGCGGACGCCGGTTCGTGCCCCGGTCCGGGAAGATCCCACATGCCGCAGAGCGGCTGGGCCTGTGGGCCATGGCCGCTGAGGCTGCGCGTCTGGAGCCTGTGCTCCGCAACGGGAGAGGCCACAACAGT